>VXCM01002509.1:0-39688 GCA_014773175.1 Lucifuga dentata
ACATATGCCATTACTGAATTTACAATCCTAGCAGCAATGAGTTATGACAGGTATGTGGCCATATGTCATCCTCTGCATTATCATACAATCATGTCACAGAAGGTGTGTAAACTCATTATTTTCACATGGCTTTACCCTATGACTATATTTCTCATTGTTTTCATTCCAGCTCTGCAGCTGCAGTTTTGTCAGAAAATTATAGAAAATTTCTGCTGTGCTCATTACTGACTAGTAAGGCTCTCCTGTACAGACACATCTTTTGTTAACATCATGGGCCTTTTTTCTGTGGTTCTATATACAGGTCCACAGCTAATCATGATCTTTTACACATATGTTCAAATCCTGAGGATATGTATGTTGTCGTTCAATGCATCCAAGCTCAAAGCACTGCGCACGTGCATTCCTCACCTAATTGCAGTTGTTAACTACTCTATTGGATGTTTTTTTGAAATAGCACAATCACGGTTAAAAATCAGTTATGTCTCTTATAATATGAAGATGTTTGTATCTCTGTACTTTTTGATATTTCCCCCGCTTTTCAATCCAGTAATCTATGGTTTAATTATTCAAACCATAAGGGTAAGAATATTACAGATTTTCCAAAGAAAAAAACAAACACACACACACATAAAGTAGCCTAGTGGGCTGTTCTTATTGTGTACTGGCTGTGTCCTGCTGTTGTGAAGACTGATGCCTGGGGAAACACTTGTATAATCTGTCTTCTCTCCATGTTNCCTGCTGTTGTGAAGACTGATGCCTGGGGAAACACTTGTATAATCTGTCTTCTCTCCATGTTTTCTTATCATATTTGGTATCTCATTAATGAAAAAAGAAAGCAGATCTGCCAGTGCTGAGAAAAAAAAAAAAATGCTTGAACGGTTGAATTCATGTGAAAGCCTAAAGCATCCTGGGACATCAGCAGGCTGGAGCTCAAGCCTTGTATTTTTTTTTTTTTCCCTCCCCTCACTCTCCATGTCATACTGGATTATAATGTAGGAATGACAACATAAACATCATGTTTCTCAGTATTCAGTGTATTTACATTCATCTGGTTAGCTGAGCTGGCCAATGAAATGTGGAAATTCCTGCAAAACAGGACAAAATATCCAAGGAAATGTGAAAGAGAATTTTTTTTAAAAATCACGTGCATCATGTGTGTTTTACTGTCCTGCATTCACTGTAACTCAAAAGTGATCAATGCTTGTATTGATTATATATTCCATTCCTTATCAGCAATAGAAAATATTTGATTTTGTAATGACAATAATAATGTATCAAATATGACCATGAAAATATTATTCATAAGAAAAGAGATAAATGTAATTAAATTACTGCCACACAAATCACTCAAAATGATTTTCTATGTATTTTAGCCTAATGCTATGTGATTATAATTACAATAGCAGTATTAATATTATACTTTGCTAATATTATTTGTGTGTTTCATAAAAGTCACAGTACTTCCAAACAATGGAACACGGTAATTCCAAACAATGTATAACTTTTAAGAGATACTAACAGTATATATTTATTTTTTTGATATACTTTATTTCTCCATAAAACATATGGCATAAAAACAACTTCAGCCATTTCTTACATCTTATATGTCTACAACAGTGGACACCATGAACCAGTGATTTGCAAATGGTTTTTTTTTGTTTGTTTGTTTGTTTTTACTTAAAATGAACAATATGCACAATTCTTTACAATTTAACACGAAGTATGCAAGTGAAAACTGCAAAATTACTTTAGTTTTTTAAGATAAAATAGGGCTAAATCATAGGTTTAATTGCTTTGATGTGCAATTTCCATTACTGTGGACAGTCATATTTTCAGTCACAGAAAAAAGCAAATCTGTGTCCTTTCATCTTATTGAGTTGCTTTGTTTGGATTTAATAGATTTTCCTCAGGTGCTGACTGCATCTCCACCTCTTTTTTATTCCTGAATTTTACAATATGATGCTATATAAAGAATTTCAAACGAAAATGAAAGAATTATGTTTTTAAAATCTCTATCATGTCAAAATGTGGTAAGGGGATTCATCGAATGCTGTTTCAGATGCATTTAAATATCAGTCCACAGTATTAGACATTGTGCATGAAAAACCTCAATNAATGCTGTTTCAGATGCATTTAAATATCAGTCCACAGTATTAGACATTGTGCATGAAAAACCTCAATTGTGCCACATAGAACCTTCTCAGCTGAACATTCCTGGTAAACTGAATCACCAGCAGTCATCCAGGAATTTACACAGCCATAGTTACCATCAGTGTCCTGCTGATGTGTATGTGTGAGTAGTTACCTGGAGTAACCCTAGTTCCATGAGCATGTGTGTAACTCTGACATACCTGAGAAATCTAAATGTGTGTTCATTCTGTGGTCATAATGGAGCTAACATCTGGTGAGGTGATACTAAATGTAGTAACAGAAGTATAATATGTGAGAAATAACATTTAATGATGGAATTAAACATTGCNATACTAAATGTAGTAACAGAAGTATAATATGTGAGAAATAACATTTAATGATGGAATTAAACATTGCCCGTGCCATAGTTTATTGTATAATATGGTAGCTGGCACACTTGTGTAAAGTCATTCAATTTCAAATGGCATATAATGTGTTTTAGTTATACAAAGCATGTTTTTACATTAAACACTTTATATAAATACTGTTATTCCACCTTTGTAGTTACCACTTAAAAATCATCAATTTCTGCAATTTCTGAGGTAAAATTAAAAGAATTCTTAAAAATACAATGTGAAATGGGTTGGTTGACTTTAGTATTCTCCAGACTACACACGCATAGAAATACAAAACTCTCGTACAAACATTCAGGTTGATGGCATGCATATAAAAATAGACAAATTTTCTGATTATTCCTCTGAAATTTACAATACTGGCTCATTATTGCCCAGTGGCAGGCCGTGTATTTTACACCTAGGCGTTCAGTGCTATCCTCCCACAATTAAACCACCTTCTAATAACCCCAGCATGACACTAGGACTATAGGCTGTTGTTATTCGACATAAACACCCCATATTCACAGTGACAGTAAACTTTATCAAGTGGAATAAAATGATTTAACATGAGGCTCAACACTTATGAGAGTTAGAATACACTAACAGCAGAGACATGAATACATGGTGGTGACTGAAAGCATCAAGGATTATTACACTTTATGACAGGATGCTGCATCACAAACAGACATTGCATAGCCCTTATTAGTGTCATTACCAAAGAAATAAGAACAAACTCACAACCATCATCACATTTACTCATAAGACCAGCAAGTAAGCAAAAATGCCTTAAACACAAATAACACAATCAGTATTCAACAGGCTTCCCCACAGATTCCAGCCACATAAAAATCCATCAGACTTACCAAAGCTGCTCATCATCTAAAGACAAAGTCCATCCTCCTTTCTGTCTTTATAAAGAGTCTAACAACACAGCTGTACAGTACATTGGTGTGTTTCAGTTCCAAAATGTGAAAAAAAGTGTTGCCAGTAAATCCATTTCTTCTCCTCCTTCAGCCATTGTGTGTTAAAAAACAATAGGACTAAGTAAAAATCTAAACAAAAAATCTAAAGCACTACATCTAAAAATCTAAACATCAAGAAAGAAAATTTAAATAAACATTAATGTTCCATTACGTGCTAGCTAGGTTTACTTGAGTTAGCTAAGTTAACTGGCCTCTTCTTCTTCTGATGAATTTCTGGCAAGCTATAGCTGTGTAGCATAATGCTGTACGATGACGTAGGCCAAAGCCAGCTAGAAGGCCCTGCCGCATCAAAGAATAGGTTGATTTCAGAAGATGCGCTGCGATTGTTCCATGCGAAATGCGACTTGTGGGCGGAAGTGTTTGTAATTGTGTTTGAAATATGTGTGAAGGTGAGAGAGAAGAAGTGGTGAGATGCTGTCTAAACTTTCACCACAGGACTGTAGCTCCTGATGAGGGTGTGGGAACATCTCTGTCACTCACTCCTTCAATCTGTTTGTCCACAAGATGATTTTCTGTGTGAATGCTGCACTTTGTCCTGGACATTTAGTAAAAAGGTACCATGCCCCGCATGCTGAGATTCACTACATTTACATGCTGGAAAATATCTCACATATGAGTTTCCGAATCCACAATGAGTCTGCAAGACAGTCTCCGGAACTGCAGATTTTCTGAAGCAAGTAATGCTGCATCTCCTCTCTGACTTCATATGCAGCTCAGAACGGCTCCTCTGACAGCCAGCGGACATCGGAGTGAAGCAGCAAACCTTTGGTGCACGTCATATATAACACCAGGTCTTAAACGTCTTTAAAATAACATTCAAGCCAATTTTACAAGCTGAGTTGAGAAGTGTAATTTTAATGGTGATGACCGTGGCTCCAGCCGGCTCCAGTCTGAAACTGGCTGCAGCTTCAGCCGGCTTCAGGTGACTGGAGCCGGCTGGAGCCTGAGAGTCGTGTTACACCGGTGTTGTGATTGTCTGATTGTCTCGGGAAGTGAAGTGCCTCAATGTTTTTTTTTTTGTTTTTTTTTTCACGATGCCTGCAAGTGTGCCCCTGAAACAAAACAACTGCTTCGCGATGTATCATGTAATGTGTGGTAGCTTTGCCGGAGCTTTCTGCCCGATCAATGCTGTCATTCCGCTGTGCTTGCCAGCTCCATCCGATTTGATGGAAACCAGCAGTTGTGCAGCACTGACGATGTCGAAATCTGTTTTGGCCATGCAGCACGACTCTGCCATCACACAAAGATATTTTTTAATATATCTATCTTTTATATTCAGCTGTAAACCACCGAGATACTCAGAGTGCTGTTTACTCTCCATTGCTGCCCACCAACCGTTGCCCACCATTTCCGCCCGACTTCCACATGATGATGTCAAAGAACCATGTGACTGAAATCAAACTATACACCCAACATAGCGAACTCCAAATATGATTGGTTAAAGAATATGACAGTCAACAACATCGTCCCCATTGCTTGAATAGCAGAGGGGATTCACTCAAGATTCTGATGGCCTCAAGCTAGATTTTTTTTTTTTACCCAGAGATAGCACAGGTGGAAAATCTGATTGGATAAAAGCTCTAATTTATATGAACTGCGCTGGAAGCAGCGCAACTGAGGGAGAGAGTACCAACAGCAATGAAATGATGTTAATAACAAAACTGATGGGAAAGAACTTTGTAAAATCAGAATCAGAATCAGAATCAGACTTTATTGTCATTGTACTAGTACAACAAGATTAGAGCTTATAAAATGCATATAACATTAATTGAAATATATATTAAATTATAAAAATATAATTTATTGGTTCTGACAATCTCTCTAGGCCAGCAGAGAAGGCTTTGCTGGCCCTGACAGCCCACCACTGTTATTGCCTAGCTTTATGTTTCTGTGCCACTGTTTTGAGGAATAACTTGCTGCATTTATGGTTTCCCTTTAGTTTTGGAATGGTACAATGTACATTCACAAACACTGAGGCACAGAGCACTTGATCTGCAATTCACACACACACGTGTGTGTATATATATATATATATATATATTGCTTTCAAAGGTGGGAATGTTAAAAACAAGAGGGTTTAGCCTTAAGTGTCACCTTTGTTGTTCAAGTGAAAACAGAAACAGAAACAAGACCCAAAAAATATAAATAAGAGCAAAACATATTTTTATCAAAACAAAAAATTGCAAGTTCAATTTTATTGTGAATTCACACCTGTTTGGATAATTTTTAGTAGTTTTTATGAGCTGACAGCTTCAGTAAGAATTCAATATGAAATGCATGTAATAATTTGCACTGGAGATCACTACTGCAGTACTTGTAGCCTTTTGGAACAAAAGATTTCCCAAAATGCGTACGTTGTGATAGGTATCTGATGTGTAACTTATGTATGTGCACTGATATTTAGATTTGTGATCATGAAAGGTGGGCTGGATGGCCTCTCAAATTTAAAGGGCTGTTGCAATGGAGGGTAAAGGAACTGCCGAAAGTAAAAACTGTAAAATATGTTTAAAAATTGAAATGATTATATCTCAGACCATGATAATCATGTTATTTCAAGGCACCGAAGACATGGGGTGCAGTGTGAGTGAAAAGCTAGCTTTCCTTGATGGTAAATCAAATTTTATGTAACTATTGTGGATACTTTACAGTATCAAGGCAACACAAGACTTCCTGCCATGCAAGGCTAAATATAAAGTAAATAACAAATTCAGTAAATGTATTGTGAGTTCATCTAATTAGTTATGCTATGGTTTTAGCATTCTGTATCTATAATAGCAAAAAAAGTAGGATAGCAGATTGGACATAAATTTTGTTTGCTATTCAGAAACTGTGTAGGTTCATTTACAGCTGATTCCATCCAGACACGCCCTTTCCCAACAGTAAGTAATGTCCTCAGTAGGGAGTTTAGATTTGAATGTTAGTGATATAATTGACTTGTTGCTAAGATTATATGACGTTATTCCACAGGTGAGGAAATTTAAAGCGTATAAAAAGCTCTTCAGCATAGGTAAGTGCAGGTGGAGGGGGTGGACAGAAAGGTAAAACACATCACACCTTCATTTTTTTCATTTCATCTTTCAGTATGACAAATTTCTCTGGAGTAACATCAGTTCATCTGTCTGCGTATTACGGAATGGAAGACCTGAAACCAATGTACTATCTGGAGTAACATCAGTTCATCTGTCTGCGTATTACGGAATGGAAGACCTGAAACCAATGTACTTCTGCATTTTCCTTTTTGTGTTCATTGCTATTATTGCTGAAAATGCTTTGTTAATTGGATTGATCTATCATGATAAAGCCCTGCATGAGCCAATGTATTTCCTGCTGTGTAACTTGGCTGTGAATAGTCTATATGGAAGCACTGCCTTACTGCCAGCACTGCTGACCAACGTGCTCTCACACTCATATGACATGTCTCTCTCCTTCTGTCAAACTCAGATCTATGCCGTACATACATATGCCATTNACACTCATATGACATGTCTCTCTCCTTCTGTCAAACTCAGATCTATGCCGTACATACATATGCCATGACTGAATTTACAATCCTAGCAGCAATGAGTTACGACAGGTATGTGGCCATATGTTATCCTCTGCAATATCATACAGTCATGTCACAGAAGGTGTGTAAACTCATTATTTTCACATGGCTTTACCCTCTTATTGCATTTCTCATGTTTTTCATTCCAACTCTGTGCCTGCGGTTTTGTCAGAGAATTATAGAAAATTTCTACTGTGTTAATTACTTACTAGTAAGGCTCTCCTGTACAGACACATCTCTTTTTAACATAGTGGGCATAGTCTTTGTAGGTCTATATACCATGCCACAGATAATCATGATCTTTTACACATATGTGCAAATCCTGAGGATATGTATGTCATCGTTCAATGCATCCAAGCTCAAAGCCTTGCGCACGTGCATTCNCAAATCCTGAGGATATGTATGTCATCGTTCAATGCATCCAAGCTCAAAGCCTTGCGCACGTGCATTCCTCACCTAATTGCAATTGTTAACTACTCTATTGGATGTTTTTTGGAAATAGCACAATCTCGGTTAAAACTCAGTTATCTTCCTTATAATACTAAGATGTTTTTATCTCTGTACTTTTTGATATTCCCCCCGCTTCTTAATCCAGTAATCTATGGTTTAAGTATTCAAACCATAAGGGTAAGATTACTAAGGATTTTCCAAAGAAAAAACAGACAAACACACATAAAGTAACCTAGTGGGCTGTTCTTATTGTGTACTGACTCTCCTGCTGTTGTGAAGACTGATGCGTGAGGAAACACTTGTATGATCTGTCTTCTCTCCATGTTTTCTAATCATATTTGGTATCTCATTAATGAAAAGGAAATCAGATCTGCCAGNGTCTTCTCTCCATGTTTTCTAATCATATTTGGTATCTCATTAATGAAAAGGAAATCAGATCTGCCAGTGCTCAGAAAAAATTCTTGAACTTTTGAATTCATGTGAAAGCCTAAAGCATCCTGGGACATCAGCAGGCTGGAGCTCAGGCTTTGTGTTTTTTTCCCCTCCCCTCACTCTCCATGTCATACTGGATTATAATGCAGAGATGACAAAATAAACATGTTTCTCAGTGTTCAGTGTATTTACATTCATCTGGTTAGCTGAGCTGGCCAATGAAATGTGGAAATACCTACAAAACAGGACAAAATATCCAAGGAAATGTGAAAGAAAATTTAAAAAAAAACAAAAAACATGTGCATCATGTGTGTTTTACTGTCCTGCATTCACTGCAACTCAAAAGTGATCAGTGCTTGTAATGATTATATGTTCCATTCCTTATCAGTAATTGAAAATATTTGTTTTTGTAATGATAATAATAATGCAACAAATATGACCACGAAAATGTTATTCATGAGGAATGAGATAAATATATTAAATTACTGCCACATAAATCACTCAAAATAATTTTCTATGTATTTTAGCCTAATGCTATGTGATTATAATTACAATAACAGTATTAATATTATACTTTGCTCATATTATTTGTGTTTCATAAAAGTCAGAGGAACTTCCATTTCCACACAAAAAGATTTTTTCCAACCATCCAACAAAGAACTTCGAAACAATGAATAACTTTTAAGAGATAGTTACAGTATATATTTATTTTTTAATATATTTTATTTCTCCATCAAACGTGTGGCATAAAAATGCATTTTTTTTAACTTAAAATGAAAAATATGCACATTTCTTTAGAATTTAACACCAAGTATGCAAGTGACAACTGCTAAATCACTTTAGTTTTTTAAGATAAAATAGGGCTAAATCATAGGTTTAATTGCTTTGACGTGCAATTTCCATTACTGTGGACAGTCATATTTTCAGTCACAGAAGAAAGCAAACCTGTGTCCTTTCATCTTATTGAGTTATTTTGTTTGGATTTCACAATTTTTCTCAGGTGCTGACTGCATCTCCACCTCTTTTTTTATTCCTCAATTTTATAATATGATGCTATATGTAAAGAATTTCAAATGAAAATGAAAGAATTATTTTTTTTAAACTCAATCGTAGAAATATTGTATAACAAAGGAGATTCACCAAATGCTGTTTCAGATGCATTTAAATATCAGTCCACAGTATTAGACATTGTGCATGAAAAACCTCAATTGTGCCACATAGAACCTTCTCAGCTGAACATTCCTGGTAAACTGAATCACCAGCAGTCATCCAGGAATTTACACAGCCATAGTTACCATCAGTGTCCTGCTGATGTGTATGTGTGAGTAGTTACCTGGAGTAACCCTAGTTCCATGAGCATGTGTGTAACTCTGACATGCCTGAGAAATCTAAATGTGTGTTCATTCTGTGGTCATAATGGAGCTAACATCTGGTGAGGTGATACTAAATGTAGTAACAGAAGTATAATATGTGAGAAATAACATTTAATGATGGAATTAAACATTGCATGCCATATTTTGT
This sequence comes from Lucifuga dentata, assembly GCA_014773175.1. Lineage (NCBI taxonomy): Eukaryota > Metazoa > Chordata > Actinopteri > Ophidiiformes > Bythitidae > Lucifuga > Lucifuga dentata. The sequence goes on from VXCM01002509.1 coordinate 9,456, forward strand.
TGGACAGAAAAAAGTAAGGTAGCTACAATATGGCACACTTGTGTAATGTCATTAAATTTCAAATGACATGTAATGTGTTTTAGTTATACAAAGCATGCTTATACATTAAACACTTTATATAAATACTGTTATTNGTAATGTGTTTTAGTTATACAAAGCATGCTTATACATTAAACACTTTATATAAATACTGTTATTCCCCTTTTGTGATGACCACTTAAAAAATGAATTTCTTCAATTTCTGAGGTGAAATTAAAAATAATTCTTATTAACACAATGTGAAATGGGTCAGTTGACTGTAGTATTCTCCAGACTACACACGTGTAGAAATACAAAACTCTTGTACAAACATTCAGGTTGATGGCATGCATACAAAAATAGACAAATGTTCAGATCATTCCTCTGAAATTTATAATACTGGCTCATTATTAGACACAATTTTTTAAAAAAAGGTTGCCTACTTCGTATAATAAAATAATTCTGTCATGTCATTTTGAATGTCTCATTTTTGTCTTGTTTTTCGTGAATCTTCACATTTGTATCTTTTTTTTTTTTTTTTTTTTTNTTTTTTTTTTTTTTTTTTTGTCCTTTTGCTACTTTTTATTGTTATATATGATAAAACAAAAGTTTGATTGAATTTGAGTTTTTACAAGCAACATTAGTGTCTTTATACAAACACTAAGAGGCCAATGCCAGCATTTCAACATTGTTGTTTTTGGGAATATTGGTATGCAGAATCAATAGTTCAGCTAATATGATATATATAAATATGAGTTCATGCCTTGGCCTTTGTGAGCAACTGTATGTTATGATATTATAGAAATAGGATTCTTGGTCCAATTAAAGAAATACAAAATTGAACATATTATCTTGTGCACACGGCTTGCAATATAAATGATCATATTCTTCTCCACACTTTCAAATTTCAACTCAAAACTGACAGTTAAGATCATGTCTTGACCGTTTTCATAACAGGTTTACACCAGGATCTGTGACATGCATGCTGTAAATGGATAAACATGCTCTTTAATGGTCAGTGTTTTGAATCCCAATGGCAGCAATTAACTGCTTAATAATGAGAGGGAGAAAATATCTAACCCATGAATAATCTCTTGACAATTTGGGCAAATGACCTTGGTACAACTGTGATTGAAACACAGTGAAAACACATGTTATTATTGACATTAATAATGGTTTCTAAGTATTTGTATCAAAATTGATTACAGAGGGCTCATCACATGGACAAGATTAAAAGTTTCTGCATGTTTTTGTGCTAATAATCAACACTAAATGAATACAACTCCACTTTGCACAGACCTATAGACCTACTGCTTTCATTGGTGGGAATATTTTATATGTATATATGCTGTATATGTGTGTGTGTGTGTGTGTTTTCAATGGTGGGAATGTTAAAAACAAGGGGGTTCAGCCTTATGTGTCAACTTTGTCCTTCAGGTGAAAACAGAAACAGGAGCCAAAAAATAAAAATGAGCAAAACATCCAAACAAAAAATTGCAAGTGCACTTTATTGTGAATTCACAACAGTTTGGATAATTTTTTAGCAGTTTTTAGTAGCTGACAACTTCTGTAAGAATTCAATATGACCTGCATGTTATAATTTGCACCACAAATCACTGTTGTAGTACTTGTAGTCTTTTAAAACAAAAGACATCCCAAAGTGCGTACGTTGTGATAGGTTTCTGATGTGCAACTTATTTATGGCACTGATATTTAGATTTGTGATTATTAAAAGTGGGCTGGATGGCCTCTCAAATTTAAAGCGTTGTTGCAATGGAGGAAAAAGGAACTATAGAAATAAAAACTGTAAAATAGTTTAAAAATTGAAATGATTACATCTCAGATCATGATAATCATGGTATTTCAAGTTACCCAAGACATGGGGCTGCTTTGTGAGTGAAGAGCTAACTTTTCTTCATGGTAAAACAAATTTTATGTAATTATTGTGGATAATTTACAATATCAAGGCAAGACAAGACTTTCTGCCATGCAAGACTATAAATACATTAACAAATTCAGTAAATGTATTGTGAGTTCATATAATTAGTTGTACTATACTTTTAGCATTCTGTATCTATAATAGCAGAAAATAGCAGATTGGATATGAATTGTGTAACTTGCTATTCAGAAACTGTGTAGGTTCATTTACAGCTGATTCCATCCAGACATGCCCTTTTCTCAACAGTAAGTGATGTCCTCAGTAAGGAGTGTAGATTTGAATGTTAGTGAAATAATTGGCTTGTTGCGAAGATCATATGACTTTATTCCACAGGTGAGGAAATTTAAAGCATATAAAAAGCTCTTCAGTGCAGATAAGTGCAGGAAGAGGGGGCAGCACAAAAAAGGTAAACACATCATACCTTCATTTTTTTCATTTCATCTTTCAGCATGACAAATGTCTCTGGAGTAACATCAGTTCATCTGTCTGCGTATTACGGAATGGAAGACCTGAAACCAATGTACTTCTGCATTTTCCTTTTTGTGTTCATTGCTATTATTGCTGAAAATGCTTTGTTAATTGGATTGATCTATCATGATAAAGCCCTGCATGAGCCAATGTATTTCCTGCTGTGTAACTTGGCTGTGAATAGTCTATATGGAAGCACTGCCTTACTGCCAGCACTGCTGACCAACGTGCTCTCACACTCATATGACATGTCTCTCTCCTTCTGTCAAACTCAGATCTATGCCGTACATACATATGCCATGACTGAATTTACAATCCTAGCAGCAATGAGTTACGACAGGTATGTGGCCATATGTTATCCTCTGCAATATCATACAGTCATGTCACAGAAGGTGTGTAAACTCATTATTTTCACATGGCTTTACCCTCTTATTGCATTTCTCATGTTTTTCATTCCAACTCTGTGCCTGCGGTTTTGTCAGAGAATTATAGAAAATTTCTACTGTGTTAATTACTTACTAGTAAGGCTCTCCTGTACAGACACATCTCTTTTTAACATAGTGGGCATAGTCTTTGTAGGTCTATATACCATGCCACAGATAATCATGATCTTTTACACATATGTGCAAATCCTGAGGATATGTATGTCATCGTTCAATGCATCCAAGCTCAAAGCCTTGCGCACGTGCATTCCTCACCTAATTGCAATTGTTAACTACTCTATTGGATGTTTTTTGGAAATAGCACAATCTCGGTTAAAACTCAGTTATCTTCCTTATAATACTAAGATGTTTTTATCTCTGTACTTTTTGATATTCCCCCCGCTTCTTAATCCAGTAATCTATGGTTTAAGTATTCAAACCATAAGGGTAAGATTACTAAGGATTTTCCAAAGAAAAAACAGACAAACACACATAAAGTAACCTAGTGGGCTGTTCTTATTGTGTACTGACTCTCCTGCTGTTGTGAAGACTGATGCGTGAGGAAACACTTGTATGATCTGTCTTCTCTCCATGTTTTCTAATCATATTTGGTATCTCATTAATGAAAAGGAAATCAGATCTGCCAGCGCTTAGAAAAAATGTTTGAAGAGTTGAATTCATGTGAAAATTCAGGCTTTGTAGTTATTTCCCTCCCCTCATTCTCCATGTCATACTGGATTATAATGCAGGAATGACAAAATAAACATCATGTTTCTCAGTGTTCAATGTATTTACATTTATTTGGTTAACTGAGCTGGCCAATGAAATGTGGAAATACCTGCAAAACAGGACAAAATATCCAAGGAAATACGAAAGAGAATTTTAAATAATCATGTACATCATGTGTGTTTTACTGTCCTGCATTTACTGCAACCCAAAAGTGATCAATTATATCATTATATTAAATTAATATAATAAACTAATATAATATATTATATTAGTTTGATTATATGTTCTGTTCCTTATTATCAATTGCAAATAGTTGTTTTTGTAAAGACAATGATAGTAATGCATCAAATATGACAATAAAAATGTTATTCATGAGAAAAGAGATAAATGTAATTAAATTACTGCCATACAAATCAAAGTAAATGCTTTTCTGTCTATTTTAACCTAATGCTATGTGATTATAATTATAATAACAGTGTTATTAACATTATATTTACTGAATGTTATTTGCATGATTCATAAAAGTCACAGAGAGGAACTTCCATCTCTATGCAAAAAGATTTCTGTGTACTTCAAAACAATGAATAATTTTTAAGAGATGCTGTTATTTTCTTTCTTGCTGTCTCTCTCTAGCATAGTTTCTGGTATCTATTCAGGTGAGTGGAATTAGGTACTGCTGTAATTTAAGTTACTTTAATCTTTATCAGGATAATACTTAGCAAGTAATGGATGACTGCCATATGCATCAAAAGAAAAGGGTTCTTTCTTCATGCTTTGTGGGAGTTTAATATTTTGTCAACTAAGTCATATGCAGCCATACACTTCCATTAAAGGCATGGCATAAAATAAAATATTGCCATTTCTTACATCTTATATATCTGCTACCATGGATGAATCAGTGGTTTGATAATGTTATTTACTTCAAATGAACAATAAGCACAATTCTTAAAATGTTGCATGTTGCTAAGTATGCAAGTGAAAACTGCTAAATTACTTCAATTTTTTTTTTTTTTTTTTTTTTAAGATAATCATCTTAAACACCATCAGTGTCCTGTGAGTAGTTAGTTACCTGGAGTAACTCCAGTTCCATGAGCATGTGTGTAAATAACAGGCCTGAGAAATCAAAATGTGTGTTCACTCTGTGGTCATATTTTCTATACATAATACATAATTATATTTTTACACTATACATAATATCTGGTGAGGTGATACTACATGTAGTAATAGCAGTATAATATGTGAGAATTAACATTTAATGACGGAATTAAATATTGCCCGTGCCATAGTTTATTGGATAAAAAAAAAGTAAGGTAGCTACAATATGGCACACTTGTGTAATGTCATTAAATTTCAAATGGCATGTAATGTGTTTTAGTTATACAAAGCATGCTTATACATTAAACACTTTATATAAATACTGTTATTNGTAATGTGTTTTAGTTATACAAAGCATGCTTATACATTAAACACTTTATATAAATACTGTTATTCCTCCTTTGTGGTGACCACTTAAAAAAATCAATTTCTGCAATTTCTGAGGTAAAATTAAAAATAATTCTTAAAAACACAATGTGAAATGGGTCGGTTGATTCTAGTATTCTCCAGACTACACACGCATAGAAATACAAAACTGTTGTACAAACATTCAGGTCGATGGCATGCATACAAAAATAGACAAATGTTCAGATCATTCCTCTGAAATTTACAATACTAGCTCATTATTGCCTAGCTTTATGTTTCTGTGCCACTGTTTTGAGGAATAACTTTGCTGCCTTTATGGTTTCCCTTTAGTCTTGGAATGGTACAATGTACATTCACAAACACTGAGGCACAGAGAACTTGAGTTGCAATTTATATATATATATATTTACCCAAAAACATTGTTTAGTTCAGGCTGTTGTAGTACATTTAATATTAAATATATGCTTAACATCCTGTACACTCATAGGACAGATAAACTCTTTAATCAAACACATGCATAACAAAATCTTGTAGACATCCAAAATACTGCAGCTTTTTAAATTCCTTCACCACCAAGACTTACTGAGAAGCTGTCACACAGCTCCAGCATAATTTTTAGAACAATTCAACACTGTTTTACAGAAGCGAAGGGAAGTGGCCATGCATGTGAGCAGCAAATTACAAAAACTCTTCAACAAGTCTTCAATAGACACAAAAGTGCTTGTTTGCCATAAAACCCTGTGAGACTGCAACTTCTTTTATCAAACTAGACATCTTTTTTTTTTTTTTTTTTTTGCTTACTGTGAGTCTCTCATCTCTTAATAAGAGTGACACGAGGCAAGCTGGAGTGTCGAGCAGGTAAAAGAAGGTTTCTGGTGCCTCTAATCCCCAATAATGTCACTGTGAGGCACAGACAGTAGCAATATATTGGAAGCTTCATTAACGCTCTGATCCTCATAGACTAACCCAAAAAGGCCAATGATGGGTCTGTGTTTTGAAGATCAACATTCTGAAAGAAATCAAATGTGTTGATTAGTAATAAGCCAGTACAATACATATATGGAAAAGCTAAAAAAAAAAAAAAAAAAAAAGCTTTATTGGAAGGGTAGTACGGTGTTGTTTTGTACCTTAAGTGCGCTATGAAGGATCCGCAGGCGGTGAAGCTTCTCACTGAGCAGTGGATCGTTAGCTCGGCGAACAAATGAGCGCTTGTACTCCAGGCGGCTGGCTGGTCTGTGGTCTGCTGAGGTGGAGAGGCTGCTTTGCTCCAGAGCTCGGTACAAATCTCCCAGAGAGTCTGCCTGGATCCTACTATCCCGTCTACAGCCTGGCAAGAAGGACAAGCAATTGCCAATAATAAAAACACAGAAAACTGAGAAACTGAAAGGGTTCTTCAAATTGTTTGCTTCTTTTGACCTGACAGAGGCAAATGAAAAATGGTCATGGGAGTGAGATTGTTTCAAGCCCAAATACACATAGTTTTAATATTCGCACAATTTAAAAGGACTGCTGGTACTGTCACTTTTGGCTCATTTGGGTTTTCTGGTCATTATGGTCAACTCCAAATAGTTCTTAGAATCCCCTCCCCCAACATAAAACTGTAGCCTCTGTTTCAGATCACATGCTCAGATGAGTGTACGTTACCTGTCCTGCACAAAATGGCAAGTCTGAAATACAGCCAAGCATCTAGTAACTAAAAAACCAGTTGCACAACACTGGTGCAACTGGCTTTTTTTTTTTTCTCAAANTTTTTTTTTTTTCTCAAAAATTGGTGGAGACCAAAAAAAGAACTGTAAGGAAAATAAACGTTGGACTTCTGTTCATCAGGTGTCAAAAACATGACTGTCATTTCATGCTAATATCGTTTTGTGTCTGTTGGATGTGTAAGAAGGCAATTGTTTGCTAACTCATTAGACATAATAATGTGTTAATATCAATATTGATAGTATATCAATGAATTTCTACTACGATGCTGTAGGCAGGGTTCTTTGTGAGTCACCAAGTGTGAGATTTATCGCTTGATTAATTCATTGTGTTGTTAGTGGCTTACTCATGAGTCAAAAATATTCCTGAAATAAAACGGCATTGAAAATTAGCTGAATTTTGACTAAATTGTAAACTTTGTAAATTGTAATTTGCTAACTTTTAAAAAACACACTTAAATATCAAAGGATTTACTGAGATTAATTTTTATTCTATTATGTGTTATCCTTGGAGAAAGGAATAAAGTTGGCCTTAAACCTACAACATTGGGCTCATGCATCATTCTAATACACTACCAAGACAACCAATGCCTATTGTTTACCTATGCTGCCCTCTGATGGTATGATACTAACATTACAGTAAAAAAAAACTCTAGAGCATATCTGTCCCTCTGAATGTGTTAGCTGTCATGCTGTTTTGTCTTTTGGTAGAATTATGAAGCTTTAGGGCTGTGCTTTGAAATGTATCGTGCTTTACTTGCTGCCTGCTTTCATATTTCTTTTGAATCTTTACAGGACATGGTGGAGAAAGTGAATGGTAGAGCAATAATAGATAAATGAGGACAAGAAGAGAGGATCCTCAGGCACGTTTCTTTATCCTGTTTAGAATTCAGCATTAACATGGAGTGAAAGGATTCACCCTCACTTCACCATCCAAACGCTGCCAAGGGCCATGATGACGTCTCGACCAGGCACGAGAGAAACAACAGAGAGGGAGAAAGAAAGGAGTGAGAATGGAAGACAAGAGACTGGACTGTGTGTATATGAGCGAGAGAGAAAGAGAGAGAGAGAGAGAGAGAGAGAGAGAGAGAGAGAGAGAGANCTGTGTGTATATGAGCGAGAGAGAAAGAGAGAGAGAGAGAGAGAGAGAGAGAAAGTACTGCCAAGGCAAATCAGTGTCAATTAAGACCCTAAATTTCATCTCACTTGGAAAGCTTCCCTGGAGGCTTCATGGACAGCAAATGGGCTGGCTTCAAATCCAGTCCAATAAAGTGAATGGTAGAGCAATAATAGATAAATGAGGACAAGACATTATCTGTAAATGAGTACTTGACCTCTGACATTTGCTGGTCTGAACATGTATCAGCAGCTTTGTCTAATAAAACTTTAGTGGTTATAACAACTTGCAAAATGGCACATGCAGAGCAAAAAAACTGACATAATAACAGAGCTTATTTTAACTTTAAAAAGTAAAATTATTTATTACTTTTTAATTTTCACCTGCTATGCTGCCACTTCTTTTAAGCATGACCTATTTTATATAAACTGCCATAGCTACTTAAACAACTGTGCATCTGCCAAATTTAGATGACAAAAAACAAATTTCTAAGAGATTCTCCAATATTTGATGGCGTTTTACCTGTAGGTGGTGCTACAGCTAAGGGATAAATTTAAAGTGGCCCAAACTCAGTGATCATGAGTCTGACCCCTGTGAAAATTTGCACAACTTATGTAATTATCAAAAAATGTACGGCTGCATTTTATGCTAAAAATTGCTTTTGATCATTGATGTTTCTTCAGCCTGTGAAGGAACATGTGACATGTACCAGATGAGAAGATGTAAGAACAGGCTGCGTGACTGACCCGTGTCTCTGGCCTGGTCCAGCTGGTAGTGCTGTGGCTCTCTGTGATCTGATGTGTTGGCGGCCGCCGCCAGGATGGCATGCAGCCCGCTGTCTCTGGGCAGAGTGAAGCTGCGGGGTTTGCCTCCGGTCTCTGAAGTGATACTGGTGGTTAGGGGCACAGGCAGCTGTCCATACTGCTCTTGCAGAAGGCTGCGCTGTGCAGGAAGAGTGGACTGCCTGCGGTACTCCATTGCCAATTGTTCTCGGTCCTCACATAGCATGGACTCGTCCACTGGAAACGTCTGGAGGTACTGCAGCCTGGTGTCATTCAAGGGTGTCTCCATCTGATCCTGCCACGAGCTGTGATGGCTGCCTGTCTTCTGTACCGGGGAGAGACCGTTATTGTTGCAGCCATCCTGAGGATCAAGGTGGAACTCTTCATGAGAGGAGCGTGACCGGAATGTGTCAGAAGATGAGAGATGGCCACGTTTTGGTTCCAAGTAAGGACTCACCTGATGGGAATTAGGCACACAGATGGTTAGCAGAAAAAAGTGAGATGTTTGCCACTTAGGGTAAAACAGTATCTATCTACTCAATAACAGAGACTCACTGAGGACGCTCTTGGAAAGGTGTCATAAGGTGGTGGCGGACTGTCCTGTTTGGGCATTGAGGGCAACTCCATGTCCTCATGATCACTCTCACTCCAATAATCTGTCAAACAAGTTGCGTTCATTACATTAACTGTGATTGTATCCACAGCAGAATCAAAACCAGAACTGCTAAATTTGAGAAGTGAGGAGATTTGATAATCTATAATCTATCCACAGTCCATGGGTTTAGACAGATGTTCATTATTATGACTTGGTTTGCCTGTTCATCTAACAGGTAGAAATATACATGTGGATAATTTCTGATTTCAGTTTAGTTTCTGACCGCATTGGCCCTGCCTTTAGCCAAATGATTCCGCAACAAGAAAGCCGTTGCTGCAGTGTCAGTGTATTGTAGGTGTGATGGTGAGAAATCCAGGTCTGACGTGTGTTCAGAGTGTGAAGAACTGATCTAGGATGCCAGAACTTCCAGTTAAGTTTTCTTGGAGGAGTCATGGGTCTAAATCGGTAGCATCTCAATGACGGAAGAAGCCCCCTTCAACCTGCTCTCACCCACCCACCTGTCCACCAACACTCAAGCAAGGTTTCCTCATAAACTCCTCTAAATAGCACCGGGTTTAGTTATATCACTTCCTGTGTATTTGTAAGAAGCCAAAGAACACCAGTATATAAAAATAAAAGCATGCCTTCAGCAACTAAAATTAGCAGGGAATCAGATGTGAAGTAGAAGGCCAACTGGGGAAAGGTGTTATGAAGCATCTGCTAATGAACTACAAATAAGCCCTGTTTCTTAATTAATTTACGTTATGCAACATTGTGTGATGCAAAATAATGTGTAACAAATTACACAAGATAACACGGTTGTTTTTAAATAATTTGGATAACCTGTTTATTTCTAACTCTGCTCATTCTGAAATAAAAAAGGAGATGACACAATGCAGCTTAAAATCTAAAGAAAACAAAGAGCTTGACTTCCACAGGGAGGGGCTCAGTTTGGTCACAGAATCTATGACAGAGCTGAAGGTGCAGACGGGCTACATTGAAAAATGATGGCGAGCCTGTGATAGCAGATCAAAACCTCATCAAAAAAAAAAAAAAAAAANAAAAAAAAAAAAAAAAAATCAAAATAATTATCCATGCTTTCATATGATTCTTCCATTTAAAAGAAACAACATTACATCCCACTGACTAATTTCACCAAGTCTCTAAAATTTCAGAGCAACAACAGATGCAGCATCCTTTGCAGAACAGTGAACAGCCGTGAGACTGTGACTAATCTCACCTTGCTCCTGATGAATTTTCTCCAGCTCTGAGTAGCCTGCCACCGCCATGCTGAGACGACTCAACCACCTGAGGGAAATAACAGCAATTCATGACACTCATGACACACTGTAAAACATCTTGTATTTGTGTGTGTCTCATCAGCTTATCTGCTTTTCACTCACTTTTCACCAAACATTGCACAGAGCTGTTCTGGTTTTTTAAAGGACATTGGGCACTCAAGCAATGGGATTCCATTACCAGCTAGCGAAGGCATAAATGTGGTTGCAGAGGTGGGGGAGTTAACTACATGGCTATCTGTGTATCATTAACTCACCGGGACATGTCATCTACATTTTCTGCTGCAAAGTAGAAGGTTTTTATCTTCGGGTGGCAAGCCTTAAAAGCACTGAAAGAGAACCACGGGTAAATGTAATCATGTGTGCAGAAGAATATTATATATAGAGAGACATAACCCAGATTAACATATGAATACTGAAGACACCCAGCTAAATTAAACTGGCATGTGATCACACATTCAGACTAAAAAAAAATTCAGACTGACAAAAACGGCAAGACTCCACATTGGCAAACATGGGACTGTAAGATAAACTGCTGTGCTCATCTGCAGCAGCTATGAGCAGAAAGTGCGTCTGTCACCGCCATGCAAACACAATCTCTGAGTTCTATAATCAACATGGATGTACTGAAGGTAAACCGTCATCATCAAGATCTGATTAGAGATTAGGTTCAACTACTGAGCCTAATTTTCAAGCCTTGTTGCTACATCTGGATTTTTCAAAGGTTTCTTATAATGTACAGTATTCTACAAGCTACAGCTCAGACAATCTTCAGGCCATTAGTCCAGGGAAGCTAGTTACGCGCTGTTTTCCATGAGGCCCAAGTAGTCTGATCCTTAAGCAGCAATCGAATAAATGTTCAATTTTAAATCTTTGTTTTAAGTCTTTGTTTTAGATGGAAAAACATGAAAAATCAAAATGACTACCATAGGTCCTGCAGACAGTCTAACATTTTCTTTTTCCTGCTTCCCTCTCTTCCTCACTTCTTGTATTCCTTTTTTAGACTTATAACCTTTTATAAATTAAGCAATTAATTACACTACTGTGTTAGGAATGGGTGAGTAATTCCAATTCATGACCACAAGCATGAATGTTCATCCTATATAACAGTTACTGCTACTGCTGTATTTACTATTACAGCCATGTAGTCCTAAAATTATATTTAGAGCCAAATTCTATACAATAATGACAATAAATCCATACATTTATGCAGCGATATTGCCAGGATATTAAAATCTTATTTGTCACTTGACAGTGCAAGTGCATATTATTTGTGAGTCATGCATTCCTGTCTAAATGGCCTGTTTTGCATGGTCAGCCCCATAAGTCATTGAATATATGTGCAAGTTTTCTCTGCCAAGAACCAGTTTGCATAAGATTACCTCTGTACTGACAATATACTCATGCTATTGTAGCTCAACATATAGTATCTCTGCATTTTGTTTGTAAATTATACAAAAAAATTCTGTCCAATTTTTTTTTTTTTTTTTTTTTTTTTTTGTCATTCTGTATTTGATGCAAATCTACTTGATCCTTGGCATCCTCGTGAAAATCAGTACTCACTACTTCCTTCTGCACTCAGTGGCTCGATCGATCTTGAACTCTGGGAGGCTGACGAATCCCTCTGCCTTCTCATCCTGTGCCAAGCCACAGAAACATTCAATCTTATTGTTAGAAAATTACACTTTTTGTATCCTACACACAAAATACCATCATATTTACCTCCTCATTCATGTACCAGTATAGGCATGTGTCTTTCAGAATGAACCAATACTTCTTCCATTTCTGGGAAAAATAGCTTTTAGCATCCTTCTTTTTCCACAGCCATCCCTCGCAGTCCCCCTGACCCAAATCCTTACAGGAAATCCGTCGCTTGCTCATTGAAGGCATGGGGCTTCCAACTGCAGGTGTGAGCAGAGGAGGCATCAGAATACACACATATGCACGTGTTTGTGTCTGAGTAGAAGCATTTCAAAGAATGCACTTACTTTTACTCTTCTTCTTTGACCTCGAAAGCAGCGAGGACCGTTCAAACACCTGCAAAGTGAACAGAATAATGAAATCCAGCAGAGGGATCCAATACTGTTAAATGCCTCCTGCTGTTACCATCCAGTCTCACAATAAGAATAGACTGAGCACGACACAAAGGACTGACATGGTAGAGGGAGGCAGAGTCAGAACTGGATGTGGACAGGGAGACTTCCATCTGCAGAGTTGGGACAAGTGTGTACTGGGTGGGGCTGCTTCCTCTATCATTCTTTCTCCTGTGCTGGCTCAGACTCCGGCCCAGCAGGTAGTCATCCCCTGAGGCTTTATCTTCACTCGTAAAACGCATTAGGGAATTCTCTGCAGAGACACAACAGAGGTGAATTAATTCTGCACAGATTTTACAATATATTTACTCAAGAAATCTTTCTTATACATCCACTGAATGCATTTTCATTGTAAGTCGCTGCACCATTCCAACAGGGTAAATGAATTTAATAATGCATTTTTCCCAAACCAAATATTGACCAGTAAGTCTGTTTATGTCACATCACTGATCAGACTTTATGGCTTATAAAATCTAATGTACATCCATCAGAGGGCTGTGAATGAACTGTCTCTCTGAGTGTTTGCTGACATTTCAAAGGACTGTCACTGTAGTATCCTACAGGCATGAAAAGCAAAAGAAAAGGCTGTTGCCAGGCAAGAAGCCTTCAAAACTTCCTAATAATGTCTGTTGTAGATAAATATAGCACCAACACTTTGCTGAAAAGCCCAAAGGAACAACATATCACCACCATCCCCTAAGTAGAAAAATGAATCACTCCAGCATGATTTCTTTGAGACTGACATAAAGCTATTGTCTTTCTTCCTTTTCTGTTTACCACCGAGCTCAACAAGAACCAACAAAATGTGAAACTCTTGTGCAAAAATATACTTTTTACAGTTGCCAAGGCAACCGCTTACCTTTTATATCCACAAACAGAGAGAAATGGCAAAACAGGGAGGGTGAGATGGAGGGAAGGAGAGAAAAAAAAAATGAAGGGAAAAGGAAGAGTGGGATTTAATGGACATATGGGAGAGACAGAGGCAGGAAGTGATATTCAGCATGTTATCAGTTTCGACAGGCCACCTCAGCCTTCCAGTTTTTGGCTCACAGATCTGAGACACTGAGGTAAAAATTCATCTTTCTGCCATATTATGAAATATCCACCCACTCTCCTCAGCTGTCCTTCTCTGTCTCTCTCTTTCTTTTTCTCCATCCCACTACCTCCCACTCACCTCGCCTGCTGTCTCTCTTCAGCTTGGCCGGGTCNTTTTTCTCCATCCCACTACCTCCCACTCACCTCGCCTGCTGTCTCTCTTCAGCTTGGCCGGGTCTTCGTTGTCCCCCGCCCAGTTGTATTCCACTGGCATCGAGATGGGCCTGAGCCTGCCTGGAGCATGGAGCGCAGGGAATGTTAATACACAGCAGCCCACACACCAAACAACTGCAAACGACTTAAAAACCAACATCATAATCACAGTCCCTCTGCAGCAATTACACCACAGTCTTCAGACAGGGTCGTGGGCTTACCATAGGTGGGAGTGCTCCCCCTGCGCACTGATGACACCCCTTGGTTCTGGTCGTATTCATAACAGTACAATATAGCATCCTCCTCCACCAAAGGAAAGCGCTGCCGACACTCCTGGTCCAGGTAGGAGTTTGGTGACTCAGATCCCTTCGCGACATGGACGTCTGACTGAAGATTTTCATCAGGCAGATTTCCTTTATCATCTCTGCAATGCAGGAAGTAATGACATGTCAGTGGAGAGTTCAGACTGGTGCATGCAAAAAAAGAATCAGGGCCACATGGTGAAGATCTGAAAACTGTAAACATATTTACTTTCACATTTAATTTTTATCCTTCAATTTAAAATAAATGAGCACTACTAAAACTGAGATGGGACAAAAAGAAATATCCAATATCATAATATGTCATGATGCAGTATCTTGAGAGAAATTATCAATTCTCTGAGACAGAGTTCTTCTATTCCTGCTGGCACAGAGTTCTGAACTGAGCTACAGTACTTCCTGAAAATTCAACCTTTTGTCAGCTTTTAACATCAGTTCATTTTGTCAGTGAATTGATCACGTGTTCATGTTGCTCTATGTGAGTAGAAAGGCTGGTGAACACTGTTTAACCTCAGTCTCAGCTCCTTGTAATATTGTGAATATTTACAGTATTTATTAATTCTTGCTTTGTTAAAAAAAAAAAAAAAAAACCTTTTAGCTGCAAATCTTCCCCTTTGCTTACACAGATTTCATAATGTATCATGGATAAATAACTTTTGTGCAATGTATCTCACATCACAGAATAACCTATAGTTCCCATAGGATAAATATCACAATCGTAGTGTTTCATGTTGCATCATGTTGTATCACATCACATTGCATCGTCTCGTATCTTGATTAAGTCTTCCAAAACCGGAATTGTAAGCACAGGTGAGATTTTCACCCATCAGCAATGTTAACGTGGAAGTGCAGCATTCTCACCAAAGCAATCATGAACTTGAGCTTTGTGTGCATGTGTGCGTCTTCACCTGGGGGTGTAGGGTTCTGTTGGTGGAGGGGGGATGTAGAGGTCTTGCAGGGCACAGCTACTCCTCCTGGATGGAGTGCTTAGTGTGCTGGTGGGTGTGG
This sequence comes from Lucifuga dentata, assembly GCA_014773175.1. Lineage (NCBI taxonomy): Eukaryota > Metazoa > Chordata > Actinopteri > Ophidiiformes > Bythitidae > Lucifuga > Lucifuga dentata. The sequence continues at coordinate 24,657 of VXCM01002509.1, forward strand.
CAACGCTGCTGGTGGGGCTCTGAGGAAAGATTGGCTGTATGTGCAGGTGTGTGTGTGTGTGTGTGTGTGAGAGAGAGAGAGAGAGAGAGAGAGAGATGCAGAGAAATTGTTCAAGAAACTGTCGAAGTGAAATATTCTGAATTCAGTGCTATTCTGACTGTTCTGTCATCTGAACTGTGAAATGAGCGATGTCCTGAACACTTCCAATGCTCCACTTTAGTCCCTTCCATTCAGGTCAAGGAAAATCTAGTCACGGCCTAGATAGTGTGTAAGGTTAAGTAGAGTGTGTTCCTTTTCTTCCTTGCTTTTTAAAGAACATCATTATGAGTCTTTTTAAAATAAGGTTTATATTATCTCATTAACTAAATATCAAAATATTGTGTAAAATCACTTTTGGTTGAACATTGCAAAAGATATAATCAATCACAATATATCTTTTTGCACTGTTAAGACAAGGACTTTGGTGAGTTTTACCCAAATGTTTGTATTAAATGAGGAAGAATGGAAATTGTGTTCCCAACAGACTACTAATAATCACTTTTCAGCTATGCTAATATGCTGCATAACTGGCAGCTGACTGATGTGTGTCATGTCAAGTTATTTTCAATAACTTGACATGCTGACATCCTAATTTTTACTCTGTTGTCACACTACAGAACAAACTTTCTACTTTGTAATATGAAGATGAAGGGAGAGAGGATGAGAAGTAGTCTTCTGGCTCAGAGACACAAGCATGATCCTATTCGTATGCAATGCAGAAATGTCAACTAAACACAGCAGAATACATATCCTTCATCAACTATTCTGAAACCTTGTTCGTAACAGGTCTCCGTTAATAGCACAATTTAATCTTACAGTATAAGCTTCACAAAGATATGTGGCAAGGCTCTTATGTATTAGATTGAGTTGTATTGTTTTAATTCCGTCCATTGCATAGCTGTCTTCACAATATATTCATCTGTCTATTTTATATTCTACCTTTGGGCATTTATGGGCTGATCCAGCATTTTGGTCGAAAAGTCTGTGTGACAAGCGCAGAAAAACAGAAATATGCACAGACAAAACCTAATGGTTTGTACAGTATGACGCATGCACTCACACTGGGACACACACACACACACACTCACACACACACACACACGCACNAGTATGACGCATGCACTCACACTGGGACACACACACACACACACTCACACACACACACACACGCACAACATATTGAGGGATGAAAGCAGTAATCATACTTGCAGAGCCAATGGTTTCCATCTCATGTTCTTGAGGAGAGCAGGCGTGGAAGTGAGTGTGCTCTGTGGGCGTTTCTTCAGTGTCAGTGTAACACCTGCAGGATCCCCACGCAACAAGTTCACCAAGTTTTTCAGCTGCCAGCCCACCTACCACACAACATAACACAGTTACAGGAGTTCTCACACATTAGGCAATTACATGATAATAAAAATCTGAGACCTTTTTCATATAAATGTCCATTTTCCTCCCATCGTATACCACTTAGTGTATCACAAATGGGATTCAATTACAATATATATATTGTTCATGAAAACGTTTGCAACTGCTTTTCAAGTTTTATGTTCCAAACAGCAGTAAAGGTTGTTTCAAATAAAAGGAACTCGGAAGTTAGCATAAGCATCTGCAGCTACCATGGCTGAACAGAAAGAGGAAAGAGCATCACCTACAGAAACAGATAATGCCAGGAAGAACAAGTGACCACAGAGTTTTGGTCTTATTAAACATTTACCTGGTCTTTCAGATGTTGTTGGAATACCTATTCAAACTATTTTTTTAATACTTTCACTTGACATTAAACACCTCTTGATTTTACTGTCTTTATGCCTAACCATTTTAAAGGAGGGCTCCCAACGATTTGAACATCAAATTCAGTTTATTAATCATGAAGAGCACTATTCAGCACAAAACCACTGTATAAAGGCTGACCTCTATGATTTCACAATGGTTATTGTCTGGTGCTTTAGAGAACAAGTGCTGGTGCTAGAAAACTAAAGCCTCTCCTAGACCTTTTAAGTGAATTGAATGCACTCAACTGGCTTTGGTTTTAAAATGTAGTCTTTAGCACCATCAGGAAATAACCCTTGTGATGTCATAGAGGTCAGTTTCCCTGACTTCAGAGTGCTCTCTCCAACCATAAAAGCCTTCATTCGGCTGTTTTCAAAAGCTAAATAGTTCTCCCCAAGATCAATGAACTGAATTTGACGTGTAAAATCGGTGGAGTCCCCTTTAAGCTGACATTCAGCTTGCAAAGCAGATATAGTTGAGGTGTTTATTATAATATTGGTCTGATGGTTGGGAATGCAGCCTTTAATCCACCACTGGCTCCTATTTATGCACTAAGTTAAATACAAAGCTAAAGGTCAAAGAGCAGCTTGTACACCTCCCACGAAATCTCTGTGTTTTGAACAGCTGCATGCCTTGTAAACAGTAACTTTTGGTGATATTTGGCACAAAATAGATCATGTCCACAGAAACACTGCTGCTGAACCAAATATGCCAACTCCGGTTTATGGCTTTCTTGACTAAAAAGCGGTCCATCCTGTATACCCCATATGTCCTGAGAAACTAGGTATTTTTCAGCACTGACCTACCAATCACTGTGTTCCTTTCCAGGTCATTTTTCACCTGGACAGCTACTACATAGAAACTGGTGTATTAAAGAGACATTTTCCAAGTCAGTCAAACAGCAGCTTTTTGTTCACCCCCTTTGACCACCTGCCTTGCCTCTGTTGCTTACTTATGTCTGCTTCTTGTGGAATGAAATCCTGAAATCCAGTGAATTTTTTTTCCTCATTACCACCTGGAGTTCACAAAACTGCCTTGTGAAGAACTATAGATCAATTACGGATTCATCAGTAAAACACCTCTTTGTAACTTTTGTTGTTTTTAAAGCCTCAGAGTTGTTTCATAGACAGACCTGGATAAGTACTGTTCTTCCCTCTATCTGGGTTTGTTACCATGATATCTGCTCATCATCAGGTATCAGAGCTGCTACAAGGAATTCTGGGCTTGCTGCACAAGATGTGACATCTAATGTTCAGTGGGGCTGTGCGATAATTTCATTCAATCATCAATCGCCAATGTGTGAGAGATATCATATGGTACTTACGATACTTCCCTATCAGTGTCCGCTCCACATAAAGCTCCAGCACATTCTGAGAATATTCTATTGTCAGATATTATAAACATGTAGAAGTTTTACATTTTATCATGAAAAAACACCAAAAAATCAACTAGAGTATGCTTCAAGTGTAACTGTAATATTATCAGGGATATTAACAGATGGCCAATTTATTTACTTATTTTAGCCAGTTATGAATGATTATGTCATAGACTGTCATTTGTTATGTCAATCATAATGTTAAAACATTGATATTGCTAATGTTCAGTACAGAAACACCTTATTCCTCTCAAGCTTAGCAGCCCCTGCAGTGCCCCTGATGGACATGAACAAGCAACCATTGTTTTTTTTTCTATCAGGCCTGGCTTGAGTGGCTTTGCAGCTTTGTATTAGTCCAGCTTGTGCATTGCTCTCACCAACTCGAGCTGTCAGACTCACTCTCAGGTGCTGCTGCTGCTGCTACTGCTGTATGTGCATGTCTCTCCGCCTCCATAACATCCACCTATGAACCCTTTTCTTTTCAGTTTCCCATGAGGAGGTAGCACTGACCCCCTCCCGGTCCTTTCTTTTGTCTGGCTTTAAATCATAATTCAGCCTTGACACCAAAGTAATATGACATTTGCATTTATTCTCTATGAAATTTTCAGTGGGTGAGCTGACTGACTGAAATTGAACTCTGTCAATAGCACACATCATCCTGTTGCACACACAAGTAACAATTATTTTGGACAAAGGCTGCTAGATTTAAATTATGCACCAGAGGAAATTTTTTGGCTGTTTGCTGCCACATATATTTCCTGATGCTGCACATATAAAGACAAAAGCAGCACTCAATTTGAGCATCTATAGCCATATAGTTATAGTTATATATAGCTCTATGGCTATAGCTATAGTTTATGTCTCATTGTGCTAAGAGTCTCCTAAACTGTCCATCCTACAGACCCTGTGGAAAAATCTCAGCAAGGAAAGGAAGATGTATTGATCTATAATAACCACTTTCTCAAAAGCTACCATCAAGACACACTTAGAGTAACCCACTTAACCAGTAACAGATCCAGTGATGCTACGGTCGCACACTGTGGGTGGGTGTACTGCAGCACAGGTGTGATTGTGAAAAAAGGAACTGTGTGAATATGAAGTAGGTGCTTCATCATGCACAATATGAGCATGTACGAATCAAACGGCATTAAACAAAACAAAACAAAACAAAACAAAAAAAAAAACGCATGCAAAANTGTACGAATCAAACGGCATTAAACAAAACAAAACAAAACAAAACAAAAAAAAAAACGCATGCAAAATCATTTGCAAATTCGCACAAAAGCCTGAGAACAGTGAAATATGGCCTCACCACTGTCTGATGATTGACCTGGATGACTTCATCCCCAGCATGGATCTTCTTACAGCGGTCAGCCAGGGACTGATGGACAGACAGAGGCAGAGTCATTAAAGGACCATACTGGTGATTGTGCATGTTTGAGCCCAATATATACAACCCGCATACATGTTACTTTACTGACAACCAATTTTAAAATCATAAAACTGTATTTTAGTTTTTCTGCTGTTTTTTCAAATCCTTTAATCTTTCAAAATCAAATGTTCAGGTGACACAGCCACCTTAAAATTTAATGTTTGCTTCTAAAACTTGTGCACAATTGTAGAAGTCATTAGTAGACAGTCATTTTAATTTCTTGGTAAAAGCTGTCTTCTCCTGGGACTATATTTTACTATATTGCCTATGTCTCCGCCAGGCAATATAGTAAAAAACACATTTTGTTCACTCTGATGGATTGCATATCTCAAGCGTGTTTCAAGTCTCTACCATTTGATTTTAATGGCATACTGGAATGAACTGAAACCAAAGGCAGTCTGTCTGGAAGGTAGGGGAAAAAAATTCTGAAATTTACCGCTAAAGTAGTATATTTTGGGAAATGGTTGTCAATAACATAACATGTATATGGACTGTATATATTGGGCTCAAACATGCACGATCGTTGGCATGATTCTTTAAGTGCTGTTTTAGTTCACCATCACTGCAAAGATTTAAATGGATAAAACCAAGAGTGACACATCTCACTCTTCATATTCTATGACATTAGAATGATCAGTGTGATCAATGTGACAAATAACCCTGCTGATTCTGAAAAAACAACAAGAAGCTTGTACTTACTCCCTCTGTCGTCCCGGTAATTACGTGTAAGCCATCATATGTTGATTTGATATACATGCCCTGGAGCAAGACAGGAAGGAACAAAAAAAAAAAATCCCAGTTACATTTTAAAGCAAACACAAACACAAGACTGATTAAGCACAATGCAGCCCAGCTCAACCATGCAAGCCTTTGCAGAATAGACCAGAGTCATAGCATATTCAAAATTAGCATTTGTCTTAATCTGCCTGGTGTGCAAAATGGGTGGAATTCTTTATAGATTCATCTCAATTATTGTCAAGCAGCAGTGAAAGAGTCTTAGGGGTTTACCTAATGAGACAATGCAAAATGTTTCAATATCTACATCATCTTTGGCTACTTTTCAAGCATCCGTGTATTTCTCTCATATAATGGGCCCCACTCACATCCTCCAGGCAGACTGAAACAAACATGGATTATTATTTATCTGAAAATACTGTTAGACAGAGGACTGTTGCAGAGAAGATAAAACTCAAAGCTTTCACTAAAAGGGGTCTAAAGTGCATCTCAAAAATACAAACACACACCCAGATACGCACACACGTGTGGCAGCATGCCAGTCTTTAAGATGAGTGGAGGTTTATTTTTAGGCCACTTGCCCAGTGTTCTGTTCAGGTTACATTGAACGGATGAGAGAACTTTCGTGTCCCTGGTAGCGTTGTGTATGGGGGGTGGGGCTCTTACTGTTGCCCCAAGCAGGATGCTTGTGTCGGAGTGTAGGTCACTGCTAAGATGGAGTCCAACAAAGAGCTAAGTGGCACATGAAGTGTCCTTGTTGCTATGAAACATAGTCTACTCATCCTGAGGTTAATGCCTTGACAAAAATTTGTTGCATTGCAAATTTGACTGTAAATTTTACCTCTCTGTATTTTGCTCATGTAAATATAGAAACCTGTTATTGTCACTTTATTTCCTATCAGCTTCCTCATTCATCCATGTGCATAGGATGCATGCCAAATACATGACATTAATGAACCTAGAGCTCCATAAGTTGTTCATGTTTTGTCTTCTTATGTTTACTGCTTCAGACTTATGAAACTAGTTTATTTCACTTATTCCACTGATTTCAAGGTGAATATATGTTGTTTGAAGCTCAGGAAGGAAAGTCAAAGGTCTGTGATTTCTCTCAAAGCTTTGAGCTTGAAGGAATAGTAATGGTAAAGTTAGTATTAGTAGTGAGGAATTTTTTTTTTGCTGAGTGAAAAACATGCTACAAGATAATTTGCACATGCCACATCTCAATCAAACAAACGGCAATATGCTGTCAAACGTCATGCTGTTGTTCTTTTCTGTAATTAGTACATTTCACCATCATCTGGTGTGATTAGTAGTTTGTACTTTACTATTTTCAGATGCTTCAGAGTTCATTTCATCAAACCTGGAAAACAATTCAACATGCTGATATTTCAGATATACTGAAGCGCATTCCAATTCAATCCGCTGACATCTATACTGGCATGTCATGTGCAGATTACACATCCTGATGTGATTATTGAGCTTGTAGGCTTCTCACAGATTGCTCTGTTTACCATGAGAGAGGCAGTCTGTGCAGTGCCATGCTGTTGAGTAATTAAAAACTGACAGGACAACTGGCACCTAAATCATCCTTGCGTCTATGACAGTTCATAAATTCTCAGAATAAAATTTCAAAATCTCAGTCTTCATTATTAGCTTCTTCGTGTGTTCTCTTCCTATGCAGCCAAAACAACTGCAATGTTCTACAACTAAGCTGCATTATTTCTGTCATATTTTATGTAAATGAGCATGGCGGCCTTGTTGCGGTATCATTGTCAACACTTACTGAAATATATATCGCCTTTATTATCATTGTACTAAACAATACAACGAGATTAGAAGCGCTGCTCCTGCATGGTGCACACCATAAATACATTATAAAAACAACTGTAGACTAAAACGAAACATGCACATAAAGCAAAACATACAAGTCACATCAGGTCAAAGCGCAGGTAAAAAAATGACACAGTACTGCATGGGCTATTTATTAGAAGTTATGGTTAGGTCTCAGGAGGCAACTCTGTGAATATTTAACAAAAAAAAACTCGCTAATCACATACTTCTTGGATATGTCTTATCACGTGTTACATGGTGACATAGAAATGTTACAGAAGTAAAGGATTACTCAAAAATGATTTCAGGACAGATGAATTTGGCTTACTGGATCCATTTCTATAGGCGTGAACCTTTTGTAATGGTCTGCATGTGCTACCTGTCGGTTGTTGACAGATGACGTAACACTCGCAAAAACCGAAGTGTATTTTGGGTCTAAGCGCCATTTTGGAGGTATTCAGTGGTCACCGGTCAAAGCAGTTTATCTGCGTTCGCCTTCTTTTATTTGTGAAATGGTACGCTCGTGTTGTTTAAAAGTTGTAATAATAAGTCCCACGATGGAAAAAATAAAGCTTGACCACGAGGCAAGATTTTTTAGGTTTCCAACCTGGAAAAAAGGCTATAAGGATCGCAAGTAGAGGACATAAAGAGGGTTAGGATGGCCTGGGTTGCAGCGGTGAGACGCAAAAACATCACTTCACATCGCCAAGATATCTCCCTTCATGTTTGTTTGCTCTCGGCATTTTCATAAAGGTAAGTAAGACAGCTTTTGTTGTTTAAGTAACGTTATTAAATGTGGTGGTTTTCTATCTTCTAATGTCGCTAGCGTTAACGTTATATCCATGCGTTGTTTTGGATTAGCCACGCTAGTAAACACCCAGCGAGAGAACAGAAACGGGTTAATTTGATCTTGTTAAGACTGTAAAATGATTCACCTGATGTTATGTAGCTAGCTACTAAAAACTTTTCATGTCATTGCAGGTTCAACCTGCATATGAGATGATGGATGAGATGATGGAGACTGACCCAGACTGGACACCGTCCCTACATCTGTCCACACAGACATTACAGTTACAGTCATTTACAGAAATGATGCTTTATCATGCTCGTCACTTCTCCTTCTGCTGTTCATTTTAGAACTGCATTTGACACAGTCTTGCATGAAGAATATACAACAGTATGTAAAACGAAAATTTTCATAACTAATAAATATACACAACATAAATGTGTTGTTCCTGACTTTTTTTCCTTTTCATTAACTCTTTGATAGCCAAATTAAGTATGGAAACCAGATGCTGTGTAAAAGAGTAAGGTTTATTTTACAATTTTCAAGTACAAACATGTTATAATAAAGGCAAGTACGAGGTTGGAGGCAGCAATGCGGGGTCAGCACTGCAGCTTTTTGCTGACAGGTCGTATGGATCGATGTTGTTAATAATAGACAATTTAGCCAAATACCGGTCCCTGTCATCCTTGCTGAGTTTGTCTCGGTATGGTATTCTCTCAGTTTGCTTCTGCTTCTCCAGTTTGTCGATTAAATTGGTTGAATAACTTATGCAGTCGTGTTGTTCACAGTACTTCACAGTGTTGCTTCCTATACCGCTTACTGCAGCGATACCTCCAAAATGGCGACGCGGTGACGTCGCAGACAACAAAACCACGTAGGTNTTTTTTTTTTTTGTTTTTTTGTCAAAGTAACTTTATTTAACCGATCCAACACGGAGCTGCAGGGAAGACAATGTATGTCTCCGCTAGAAAATATAGTCCCAGGAGATGACGGCTTTTACCGAGAAATTAAAATGACCATGCCTTCTACAATCATGCATAAGAGTTAAAAGAAGGAACACTGAATGTTAAGGTTGGTGTGTCACCCGAACGTTTGATTTTGAAAGATTATGGGCTTTGAAAAAAAAATAGCAGAACAACTAAAATACAGTTTTATGTTTTGGGAAATAGTTGTCAGTAATGTGACAACTATATACAGATGAGTACTATGTATGCGGGTCTTTTATATTGGGCTCAAACACACACGATCGCCAGTATGGTCCTTTAAAAATGATAAAAAATTAAAAAAAAAAACAAAACATTTATGTCCCCTTTAAGGTCCATAAAGTAAAGTAGTTATTTTATATTATTTAGCTGCATCATTATATATTGTTGTCCTTTAATCTTTAAATAACTGCTTCACATACTGTACAGACATTTTGGTGTCAGTGCTCTCTGACACACTGAACAGGGTGACCACTGGGGAAACTCCGAAAAAGTCTTTGTTCCTTGAAGGCCTAATGAAGGACAGATATAGCCTTACCAATCCTTCAGTGGATTTAATGTTGGCAAGCTGCACAACCTCCAAATGTGCAGCCTGGGACACCATGGGATCCGAGGACAGAGAGATAATGTGGTCGCACACTCCAGAAAGAGTCTTACACTGGAAGACAGATAAGTGCTGTGTTAAAGTATGAGCAATCTGGCTGTGTTTGCATGAGATGAAGTGGAATAAAGTGGGCAACTCACCACATGCAGGATTTTGTTCTCGGTTTCGTACACAGAGCAGTCCTGGGGAACATTTAGAGAGCAGCATTACCTCTAGAGAATATGTCAAATTAGAATTATTATTGGCATCTCTGCTGTGGGTGGATGTAAGCAAAAACCGAGCAGCTTGGCATCTACTATAACCCCAAACACACCCACACATGCATGCAAAACACCAATGAATCACCAGTGCGGGGGTCCGTCTCTCTGTTATTCTCTTTCTCTCTCTCTCTCTCTCTCTCTCTCTGATCCATCCTCACTTGTTTCATATTTGATCATTTATTATATTTTATTTTAGATTTATCTAATCTGTGTTAATCAGTTTGATGCAATGTCTTTAGTTTTGACTCTATTTTGATATGTATCGTCATAGTTTAATGATTTAATAGATTTCATTTGTCATTATTCTCTCAGCATTTGTATATACTGTCAGTTTTTATAGCCATATCTAACCCAAATACTAGTATTTGTTACCACAAACTATTGTGAACTATAAAAACAAAGCCAGTGGTGTTATATATACATATATGCATGAGCAAATGACATTTTAACTATACTGACTCATTGTGTCCAGTGTAAACCTTTTGTATTTATTAGGCACACCTTAAAATTTTCTATGGAAAGGGTGTAATGCATATAAACAATGAAAGCAAATATAACACACTATATGGAACAGTATGCATGATATGAGAATTACAAAAAATACAGTTATCCCTGTTTAAATTTAGACACATAATCCTGTGCAGAAGTTTCTAAAATTAACTTAATTAAAAACGTTTGGATGCTGTACTTCATGGTTCAATTTTGTTATCTAATGCATAATGACACTCACGCGAAGGACCTCAATCACATTTTGACTTAGCAGTAAGAGCATAGCTGTAATTAATAACGTTAACGATGGCTCCGTTCCATTCAGGTGTTAGATGACCAAAAGACATCATTCATGTTATTAGTTACACCTGTGTTGTACAATGCTGTGAGAAAGTTGCATTATTATTCCCCCTAATACTCTCATGAGAGGTGTTTATATTGAAAGGTTTCACTCTGGGAGAAGGTTAGTGATAACTGGGCTTGAGTTACACAGTTTATTTACCTGTTGTACAATTGTAGTGAGCTCCAGGCACAGCTGGATGACATTGTTTCTTGTTATGGAGTAATCTGCCACTGCAGCAAATGGAGACCTGAAAAAGAAGTTACACCTGGAATGAACCATTAGATTATTCTTACTTTCAGCCAGATCGGCTGTTTATTACACTTCATGGCCACTTTATTTGGCGCGCCTGTGCAATCTGATACATTTCAATTCAATGGCCCTGCAATAAATCTTCTGTTTGTGAAGCTTATAATGTTTTGTGTTTGTTAAATGGAATGATGTCAGCTTTGAACATACACTTCAAGTCATTGAACACTCACACATACACACACAACTGCCACAATCCTGCATCAAATAAATAAAGAGACACATAAACAGACAAGCTCAGAGCCTTTTAGTTACCCTGTCAAAATCAAAAGGCCTTAGCATGTTTTCTCTGTCAGCTGATTGATCACAGAAGTAACGTAAAACAAAGCTGGTTTGTATGTGTAAAAACACTGTTGATTTGCAGAACGCTCTGCATGCACCATTTGAACATGCCAGATGCTTGCTTTATCCGTTGCAAATATTACTTGCAGGTTTTCCAGCATTTCTATATTTAGTCTGCTCTGCAGTGGTACAGCAACACAACTGGTAAACTTTACAACTAAAGCGAGCATGTGAACTTTAAAAATCCATGTTATTTTATCTGGTTTTCCCCAAACAAAAATTAATTCTGTGGAAAAGAGACCAAAAGCTGCATGTCAATTTCTACCAGTTCTGATTGTTGAGTTGGAAAGCAGCACTTCTAGATCAGGAAACATTTTTCCAACAGCATCATCATTATTTATCAAAATGACTTTCAGTATTAAAACTTGCCCAAAACTGCAACCAAACCAGAAAAAGGGTGCAAAATGATCACAGCTGCAACAAAAAATAAAGGAGACAGGTTCCATATGTTTGCATGCACACTATACTCAGATTTTATTGTCTATATTGCAATTAAAAAATGTGAGTTAGCAGCACACATGGATAGAAATAATAGGATTCCGTGACTCCATGATGTGCTGTTTAATGTGTACAGATGTGGCTTACTCCAACATGCTTGAGTAAATTGATTTACAGTAGTATAATCTAGGTCTGTTACTCAGAGTACGTTGGTTTCAATCTAATTATCATGTTTACATGGCAAATCGATTTATTGCCTTAATTGGAGTATAATTAAAGCTTTAGCTTGCATGTAAACATAGTGTTTGTGGATGTATGCATCGGTCGGTGTGTACATGAACATGAATTTATCCTTATATCACAGTGTTGACATATATGATGTTTGTGTGTTCAATGCACCTTTTTGCAACTCTTACCTATCTAACCATGCCAGAAGGCTTTTGGCAGCTGCAATAAGGTCGACCACAGAAGTCAGGAAGTCATTGGGTAACTTGCGTGTAGCTCGACCATCGTATTGGCCGCTGCGCCGCCTTCCTGTGATGAAGTTCTGCAGGTTCTTGGCAGATGCATTGAGCTTATGAGAAAGAGTCTTCAGATTCTCAGTCTCCAATCCATAATTCTACAAGAGACAGGAAAGTAAATTCACTTTGTTTGACCAGCTTCTTTGTTTATTTCTAAGCAAACTGAAAAACATTTTTTGTCTTCAGTCTCTCACAAGCATTGGCACAAGCTCACAATGGCCCAGTCCACCTTGTTGCACAAGAGATGATGCTGCCCATGCAGCAAACATGAGGGGGAAATGTGCTGACCCTTGCACCCAGCTGTTACTTTGCATGCCTGGAGAAAGCAAAACACTTATTACCCAGTGTGTCATGCTGCACGTGCAGGCCTTTGGGCGTCTGTCACATCGGGGTTTCTTGGGAGAGGATAGCACGGCAGCAGGACCACTAATCATATTTAATACAGCCTCAAAGCCTTAAAACTAAATCCCAGTTACGTAAGGAGCTTTGGGGCTGAGCAAGACCCCCCATGCTGTGATGCAGCATGAGACGGCTTTCGATTCAGATAACATCTGTGACCTTAGTCCGCTAAATCCCCATCCAGTCTCTGTGCTTCTAAAACATACACATATCTCTCCTTTCCAGCATTCATTTTCACTCATTTCCATCTTATCATGTCACATGATCCGTTTTCTTACAATATCAATAGCTCTAAAGATGTATTTGGGTAAATAACAGCAAATTGGTAATTAATCAAAAGGTCATCAAGATTATTAAAGGTCATCAGTGTTTATATTCTGATTGTTTCAGTCATTGACCCTTCAGTTTGCAGCTAAATCAGGGATCAGACAAGTAAGGCAACTTGTCATCTTGTCAACTTGTCATCAACATCTTAGGAATCAGCTGACAACCAACACTAACAATAAATAATACTGCAAAAAAAATAACTTAGATTTAATTTAGAGTAAAAGTGAAATTAGAGATAAGTTTTAATTAGTTAAATATTGTACACCAGAAAATACCTGGCAGTGGTGCTGTAAAGATGGGGAAGGTTAGGATGATTCTAAGTGCCTGTGACTGATCAAATTATTTTATATATAATATTGGGACATGGACCCCAGAGTTATAACTTTTCTGTGATGGCACCCCTGCCTACTTATAGCAGACATTTAAACTGAGTTAAGCAGGAATATCCAGTACTTTGAATGAAATCTTAAGTGTGCCAGAAAGTTTCCTGAATGTGAACCAGAATCTGTGTTGGCATTTATGTGCAAAAAACATGTAAAAAAAAAAAAAAAAAAAGAGTTTGGAAAAAACGACATATGCAGAAACAAATGCACAATGATTTGTATAAATGAAGACATTTGTTCAATTTTTTCACTAGTTCAGCAGCAGTCATATACATTAGTCAGCAGAACAGCAGTCTGTCACACTGACATGCACAAAACATGTGGGTTTGATACCAGGAGGAGAAATCAGGCCGAATCGGTGTCAGCATTAATGACAGCTGCACAGTATATCGTGGTCAAATTATAAACTCGAGTAGATGGACTCACTAGAGCACAGAGCAGATCCACCGCCTCCAGGATAAGCTCCTGGTGGCCAATTCTGGACACTCCCAGGTCCTCCAGCTCCTGGTGGGTGATACGCAGCAGCTGGTCTCCCCCGACATTCTCCCTCTCGAAGGTCTTGATGTACTGCTGGAGGCAATCATCCAGACCTGAGAAAACATGCAGATCAATTGGAATATCTCCTTGCATCATTTGTTCAAAAACCGTTTGCTGTGGTTCTCAAACTTTTTTAACTGAGTACCACCTCTGAGCAAACTAAACCATCTAAGTAGCACCTCACCAACAAATTAACATCTTTAAGAAAAATCACAGAAAAACCTCATCTGTGTATGCCAGTGTGTTGTACTGAAATTTAGAAGGTTATGAATGAGAATAGTTACTGAAACCCATGTAAAAAAAAATTAACTTATTAGTGAATAAGTTGCCAACATGATAACCTGATTCCCATAGATTTCAAATATTTTGATGCTCTGCAGAAATTCATTTACCACCTGGGGGTGCTTCGAGTACAACCAGTGGTACATGTACTACATTTTGAGAACCACTGCTCAAATCTGATCTTGATGTAAGGAGGATAGAATTACTGTATATACTCGACTATAAGCCGATCTCGACTATAAGCCGACCCCCTGATTTTGACCTGCAAATTTAGATTTTTAAAGAAACCCGCATATAAGCCGACCCCCTAATGTTATTCCATCAATTTATTTTCATAGCAAATTACCTGTTTTTCTAGGTAAGTATTGTCATAGTATTCCTCTGCTTTTCTGAAAATAATCCACATACTGGTACCATTAAACATGATATTTATTTCAGCAACTGATTACCATAACTGATGGATCACAGCTTACTGGCCACTACAAAATGTGCTGGATAAGATGTTTAGTCAGGAAATATATCATTTTAAGGTATGATTTAAAGTATTTTCCATGGGTAGTGGTAATGGGTAGTATTTCCACCCCTGGAAATTTCATTCTCTGGGGTCCGATTTGAATTACTCTTGTATAAACCAACCCCCTGATTTGCATAAAAACTCGGCTTATACTCAAGTATATACAGTACATTTGATTTGCTTTTTAGCAAATTAATTTTGTTCTGTAAATACTGACATTTTTATTTGATTATCAATGAACCATAAATGCTTGCCAATAGAAGAATGACTGCATGGTGGCTGGCTATCCTTTAGCTACTGGAGAGAGAGAGAGAGAGGAGGAGGAGGAGGAGGAGG
>VXCM01002509.1:43997-114909 GCA_014773175.1 Lucifuga dentata
GGGGGGGGGGGGGGGGGGGGCGGTTACTCACATTATACTATTATTTGGCAGGAAAAGCCCTGCCTCCTCTGCTTTTCCTGCTGAATGCATGAAAGACTGGAATGAGTGATGTGCTGCAACCATGAATTTTTTTTTCCCTTTTTCTTCCCTTTTTTTCCTTTTTTCCTCTTTTTTTTTCTCTTTTTCCCCCCTTTTTTCCTGCAATAAGTAATTAATCAAATTTGTGATAAGTAGGATAGCATTCATCCTGTGGTCCAGCTGGAATTATCAAGTGCAAAAGCGCAATAATTTTTTTTCCACAAAAAAAAAAAAAAAANAAAAAAAAAAAAAAAGAATAAACAGGGACACAAACTTTGTGTGCATGCATTCATAAACGTTTCTTTTTTCAGATTAATTGACACTATTGGTGATTTTACACAAATAATAATAATAATAATCATCATAATAATAATAACATTATTATTAATAATAATAATAATAATAATAATAATAACAACTTCATTTACTTATGTGCTTATTTACATATAACCTGAATATCACATCACTGACAACCATTTCCCAAAATATACTACTTTAGCTGTAAATTTTATAATTGTTTTTCCAGACTGGCTTTGGTTTCCCTAACCCTAACCTTCCTTCCCTGGGCTCCATGGCCAAGCCTGAGGCACTGCAGCAAATTCAGTCCTCTGCACCACCACTGGATCTTTACTAACCTTATCCACAAACAAATAGTTAGTAGCATAAGTTCAATTTTTTCTTGCAGATATGTGGCACTCAATGGCAGATATGCCACTGAGAAGAGAACACTCTTAAAAGAACACTTGAAGAGTGCATTTACAAAAACAGATTTTCATTAAATTTTTTAAGTATTGTGCATTCTTAGGTAATGCCAATCAAACAATACAGTACTTGTGTTTGGTTAATGTTTTTAGATGTTTTTTTTTTTTTATTTTAATCCAACATCCATTTGATTGACATAAGTGAGCACAGTAAATAAAAACAAAAACATGATTTTTTTTTTTAATTTCAAAAATGGAGTTCTGTTTTTGCAAATGAACTCTTCCTTCACTTTTATTGTCTGCTTCATACACACACAACGCAGCATTAGTCCCACATCCTTGCAAAATGAGTGATGTGATGATTCTCCTCCTTGTTGGTGGCACTGATCATCCCTCATACCCCCAGTTTCCCTCCTCGCTGTCTTTGTCGCTGCTCGCCTCCATCACACAAAGCGCAATGTAGCGGAAACGACGGTCACCACAGAGACAAGGATGCTGACAACATCCCAGCTTTTCCTATCGTTACACAGCATCAGGGAGTAAACAAGAATATTTTAGTATAGTAGATAAAATATATCTACATAATCTATATATACTAGAAATATACAGTAAGCTATAATATACATTGTGTGTGTGTGTGTGTGTGTATACATATATATAAATTACTGTAATATTTTGTCATCAGAGCAACCAGCTTTTTTTTGTCAGCACAGCTAAAATATTAACATGGAGTAGAAAAAATTATTCCTATCAATTTTGTTACATAAAATATTTAAACTCCCCAGAGGGCAACTAATGAACAAGGGAGGAAAAGGTATTTCTATAACCAATATGAAGGACATGACAGAGAAAATGCATGGTACAAGATAGCACCTGTCCTAAAAGGCACTTTATTTTCATAAAGATTATCTTTATAATGTCATACATTATACGTGCATGAGTTTTAATTGGATTTATTGTCAAACCAGATAGGACACATCACTGACATTCAAGATAATCAATAAACAACTAGACTGTATGTGACTTGATAATATCACAATAATAGAATAAAACACAAACACAAATCCTCTGCCTGAAGTTGCCAGAAAAAAAAAGCTGATGGCTGCTGTTGGACCTTCATATATCTGAAGGAAATTTTGCTATCATATTCCACATATATAATAACCCTGTTATATCAGCAGTGAATTTACTTACTGTAAGATGAGACGATAAATTGTTAAAATAACAATAATAATATTTTTTTAATTTAAGCTAAATTGAGTGAAGCAATGAACAGGATGTACAATTAAATTTTAAAAAAATTAAAATAAAATAAATATTTTTTAAAATGCAGCCAGCAGCAGAATGCCATCTCCTCATATAATGTTTGATCAAATCTACAGTATTGCCTCCATTTATCTAACCCCTGTTAAAGAGACAACTAAAGCAGCTGATTGAACTGATAAATTTAGCTCTAAAGACAGACTAATATAAACCTTATTAACCAACTCAAACCAAGATAATGATCATCACATAAGAAAGTGGTCAAAAGCAATGCATATGATACCTGAAGATCCATCTCAAGGCATGCTAATAGCCAACTTCAAGGCATATATCTAAAATTTAATTTTTATGGTAAACTATAGTATTTTTGTATAAAATGCTATGTTGTTATTGCTGTAACTTTATGATATGATTTCAACTTTATGTGTTGCATATTGAATTTGATTTAACATAATAATGGGGAATTCATGAAAGTTTTTTTTAAATTTACTACACAATAAATCAAATGAGGGTTATGGGCCTTTGCATAATGCAGCCTTTTCTATAGATACTGTACATAATGTCAAGGTTTTCCTTAAAAAATGGAACACTCCACTGGCACTCCACTGTCATCGTGTTCAGCATCATTATTCTATGTTCAAAATTAAAATCTAAAATTGTTAAATGCATATTGACATGTAAATTTAGCATAAAAAAGATAAACTATGATATGCTTATTATCACCAACGAATCTTTTAAGAACCTTGTATTTAGATTAATATACTTGGTTACATTTCTACAAATCAATGTCTAATGTCTTCAGTCCTTATCACAGAGTAAAATCTCTTTTACACTTGCAGGCAGTCCTTATCGAGAAAATGATTTGTATTTTTCAGTAGGCTGCATGTTATTTCTCCGCCAAGCCACTAGGTGGCAGAGTTTCTTTTTGCTAAACCTTGTGATGCGAGCTAAAACAGAAACTAACTGAAGCAAACTATGGGTAAGTCAACTGTCCACTTATGGCAAACACTAGGACATGTTATTATAATTATAAAAACGTTTAATTTTAACACTTTATCTATTAAATAAGTCATGTCTTTATTTGGATTCACCCGTCTAATTCCTGGTTTATGTAGACGGTGTAGCTTCCTGCTTCCTGACTGCGGAATTGCGCAAAACACTAAACATAAGAAAAATCGCGAAAAATAACAGTAAGATCTTGTAAACGTTATGTCAGAGATTCGTGTTTTTCAGAGTTGAAGAGACTTTCTGTTACTGGTGTCTCATTACGGAAAACTCATGATGGAAACGTTGAAAAACTGGAACTTTTTAGTTTGTCTTTTGTTGTTTGTGTAGCTAAAGCTGTTGTTTTTGCTTCGGTTAACGTCATTTCAGCGGAATATAAGGCGATGATGAGTAACTTTAATCACGTTAATGACCCAGAGATCTTTAGTTCACACTCAGCAAGGTGTTTTTAGTGATTATTTATTGAAAACACCTGCTGCTGGAATAAAAAAACATGCTTACACTCGGCTCTCCTAATTCTTAATTAACCAACTGCAGTATAAAGTCATTTATATAATTAAGAATTTTGACAGATTTGTTCAGTTTGCTCCAACATGTTTATAACACAGGTTAATACTAATGATATAACTTACAGAATGTGTTAATTTATACTGTATAATCTTCCCTGTTTTGACAAGATCTGTAACCAGATGTCATTTCATGTGTTTCTTCTTGCACAGTTTTTTCTATGACCTGAGAGAAAAAACAGTGATCACTGTATATGGCCGCCCTGTTGGCTGTCAGAAGACCTTTCCTATGAACTGATGGATGACTCTGAAATAGCAGCAGTGTCCACATCACTGGGCAGTAGCTCTCTTGGGGATGCAGCATCTGCTAGAGGACACAATGTGTCTATGGAGGACGATGATGAGCTGTACTACATCCCTGAGAGAAGACCTTCTCTGGATTTGGGACAGGAGCTGAGTACCATGGAGACGAGCTTGTGGTAGTTAGAGCTTTTTCCAATTACAGGCCTTAAAGAATGATACTGGTGGTTTTGCATCTTTGAGCCCCAGTCTTATCCTGGGATGGCGGAGACATACATTTTCTTCTATGCAGCTCCTTGTTTGATCGGTTAAATTAAGTCACTTTGTCAAAAAAAATTAATAAATGTTCGCTGTGAAGGATTACTTATGTCAAGCATGTATCAAATCTACAAATTGATTTTAATAGTGTACTGGAATGAACAAAGCAATGGCAGTGTAGAAGGTAGGAAAACCAATTCTAATGTTTACCACTCTAGTAGTATGGGTTTGGAAGATGGTTGGTAGTAATGTAACGTGTATGCAGTATTTATTAGCTCAAACATGCAAAATCACTGATATGTTCCTTTAAAGAGCCTCTCTCTCTCTCTCTCTCTCTCTCTCACTGTTGGTTAGTAGCTCATTAACTTGTATTAAATACATTTGTAATTTGTTTCCAGTGACCACCCTGAATGGTCTTGATGCTGCCATGGGAAGAGAACTAAGCTTGGAATGCTGCTTATTTTATGCAAAAACCTCTTTATGTGGTGATTAATACCTTTTTTTGTTCGTTTGTTTGTTTTGGAGGCTTTACATGGATCAAGCCTTGTCTCCAGCTCAGAGCTACTGTTCAATGATAAGTGAGGATTTCCATCAGTCTGATGAAATGCAGCATGAAGACGGATCATCCACAAGGTACAAACTAGGCAAAAGTATCTGGAGAAGCAACAAACTGTATATAAATTCTGTCATTCATTAAAATACCTGGTTGTTTACTGTAGTGTTTCCAAGGCAACTGTATCAGCATCACATCACTTGTTGTAATGTGAATCCTCTTGTCCTGTTACAGTGTCCACCTGGAGAGAACAGATTCATACTCAAGCTGCTATTCATTGGACAGTGATGACTGTGAAAAAAGAACACGCAAGTAAAAAGACACCCATGACTTCACCACCTTAAATGCTAGTGAGTGTGACTGTATGCTAGGCTATGGCAATAAGACATATTTAACTCTCTTTATGGCTTCACCAGGGTACGAAGCAAAGATCACAACATCTCACAGCTGCCTGAAAGACCTGAATTAGTCAGAGACCCAAATGTGATTAGACATCCTTCTCTGACTGTGGCATTCATGTTTAAGGTTGGTGATCATTTCTGGGCCTGTTTGCTTTTATCAGTTTTAACAAACTAAATGGAAAATACTCTCGAGCTTAAAAGGACACCTTATCTCATACATATTTTGGAAATCAGACCCTTAGCAAAACCCTGGAGAAGTTGTCTGAGGTGGATATAAGCAAATTCAAGTGGATGTTGTGGAAACGTTACCCAGAGGCGTTCAACACTTCTCCCCAAAGCATGGACCTGGTGGACCTGGTGGACAGGTTGCTGGAGTGTTACGGCCTGGAAGTCTCGATGCAAGTCACCAAGACCCTTCTTGAGGAAATGAGAAAGAGCAAGATGGTTGAATATCTCCAGACCCTGTGCTTACGAAGTACGTACCATCCTGCATTTCTCAAGGGCTTATTACTCAACTGTAGGGCTGCGATTAATGATTACTGATTAAACTATCGATATTTTTTTCAGTTAATCATTTAGCTTACAAAATGTAAAAAAAAAAAAAAAAAAAAAAAGTGACTAAAGCTTTTAAGAAGTTCTCATAACCTAGTGCTTGCTCTGTCTGAACAAGAGTTTAAACTGATATTTTATGTACAGTCATAAAAAAATAGAAAAACTACTAATTGTCACATTTTAGAAGCTGGAACAATTGTTGATTGACTAAACAATCTGTTAATTGCTCAAATGAAAAGAAAATATAAACTGTAAACAATTATTTATCAAGAAAATTATAAAATTATTGAATGATTACACAAGTATTTACAGTAAGTATGAAGTAAATGACTGACTTTCATTATGTTATGATTTTAGTAAACAGCTCTCAGTTCTCCATCATTTGGAAAAAAAAAAACCCTTAAATTTGAACTTTGTTTCAGATGAAGTACGCTATGATTTATGTGTCACTCTGAAGAGGAAGTACATTGATGAATATGAGGATTGGAACACACACGAGGAAAAGAAGACCATTGACAGCGTCTTCACTAATCTTTACATTTCATCAACTTGTGACAATGGCCCAAACACCGAGCACGAGGTCATGCACATAGGAAAGCTGCACACCAATCGGGCCAAAGAGAAACCGTATTCACATAAGGACATCTTAAGCGCCGAAATGATGGAGTCTTTAAACACAACTCTTATTTTGACCACCGGGATGGCAGGAACGGGGAAGTCCACGGCAGTAAGGAAGGTGATCATGGATTGGGTTGAGGAGCGTTCCCACCAGCACGTGTCCTTCATGTTTCCTCTGCCATTCAGAGAACTCAAAGCCTTCGAGAGTTCCAAAGTCTCGTTGGTGGACATAATACAAACGCTTTACCCAGAAACCAAAAGACTGAGGGACGAGGACTACAAGAGCGAAGATTGCAAAATGATGTTAATCTTTGACGGCCTTGACGAGTACAAGGGGACGCTGGACTTCCACAACACAGAGCTTCTGAGTGAGCACACAGAGGCCAGCTCGCTGCAGGTGATGGTGGTCAACCTTCTCCGAGGCCGATTGCTGTACCACGGACTAGTCTGGATCACTTCCCGGCCGCAAGTGAAGAGTTGCATTCCTCGGGACGTGCATTACGAAGAGGCAGAGCTGCGTGGTTTCCGCGACTCTGACAAGG
Source organism: Lucifuga dentata (assembly GCA_014773175.1). Classification (NCBI taxonomy): domain Eukaryota; kingdom Metazoa; phylum Chordata; class Actinopteri; order Ophidiiformes; family Bythitidae; genus Lucifuga; species Lucifuga dentata. Next base: position 50,775 of record VXCM01002509.1, read on the forward strand.
AGGAGTACTTCAAGAAGAGGTTCGAGGACCCAGAGCAGGCGGCTCGAGTTATCGCCCACCTCAAGTCTTGCAAAACGCTGCACATCATGTGTCACCTGCCCTTGTTTTGCTCGGTGTTGGGTGACGAGTTCCAGCGTTCATTTGAGAGACGCGGGCCCCGGGCCGAGCTGCCCAGGAGCATCACTCCTGTGTACACAAAACTGCTGTCGATGCTCCTGCGTTCTCGTACGTTCAGAGCTCCAGCTCACAGCCCGCAGGAACAGAGAGACTTCCTCATGAAACTTGGGAAACTGGCCTTCGACATGCTGGAACAAGGTCAGGTCAAGATTTTGAAGTCAGATTGGAAAGAATTTGGACTGAGTGCTGAGGAGGCGGTGCTGAACAGCGGCCTGTGCACGCAGTTCACCACGGAGCCGATGATCTTGTATCACGAGAAAGTCATTTGCTTTCTCCACATCACCATGCAGGAGTACATGGCTGCCCTTTACGCGTTTCTCTCCTTTAGAGACCACGGGAAGAATGTTTTTGAGCATCAGCTGAAAGGAAAGCTCTCGCGCGTATTCAAGGGCAGCAAAGAATTGGAGCTGTACAAGAGTGCGGTGGACAGAAGCGTGCTCTACGAGGACGGAAGACTGGACATTTTCCTGCATTTCCTTGTGGGAATGGCTCTCGAGGCCAACCAGGAGCTGTTCGAGCCACTCTGCGCGTCTTCGGCGAAGTGGTCGTCTCTCGCTGAAGATATCGCCACGCTCATCAGGAAAAAGATCAGAGAAAATCAGCATCCTGACAGGAACAGCAGCTTGCAGCGCTGCTTAGAGGAGCTGCGTTATGGAGCCTCGGCGGTGGAATCCAGTTGATCGAACGCTTTAAAGCACCATTGTGCAACGTCATGAACTCGGTGCTACAGAGCCTCAACATAGGTTTTAAAGGATTACACCAGTGGGTTTTGCATGTTTGAGCCCAATAAATGCTGCCCAGATACGTGTTACATTACTGTCAACATTTTCCAAAATCTAAAACTGTATTTTAGTTTTTGTGTTATTTGTCAGATCTCCTCATCTTTCATAATCAAATGTTCAGGTGATACATGTAAGGTAAAACTCCATGTACAATCAGTGATTTTAGTGCAGCACTAATTATTGCTAAGGCTGTTAGCCACTTTATTGTTGAATCTGCTTTGACATTTGTAATTAATTGAACACCTATTTAACTGTGTGTGCAAGACGGTGAGAGGAGGGTGATTATTATGAGCCATATTTAGAAACAAAGATTCAAATTAAGCTTTTCTGCATTCATTGCTTTTAGTGTTTTGGGGAAATTCAACAGGTAGGACCATGGTTGTAATGGGCTGTGGTTCTTGAAGGACCATACCAGTGGTTTTGCATGTTTAACCCAGAAAATACTACTCACACGTCACATTACTGCCAACCATCTACTTGTAGAGTCTTAAACATGCTTTTATATAAGTAATCCATCACAGCAAACCACATGCCATTATTATTTTTTGTCAGGGACACTTAATTTAACCAATCCAACACAGAAGAAAATATGTCTCCACCAGGGAATCCTAGGAGAAAACTACTTTTTCTAGAGAAACTAAAATAACCGTGCCTTCTACATATGAATGTGCACTTTAGCTGACGAAACATTGATTTTGAAAGATTAGCAGGTTTGGCAAAATAACACAAAACTAAAACACGGTTTTATAGTTTGGAAAATGGTTGTCATGTATGTAACAGGTAGTATTTATTGGGATCAAACATGCAAAAACACCGGTATGGTCCTTAAAATATTTATTCTACATAGGTAGTGCTGCAGTGTGAAATGCAGCCAAAGCACATCATATACAGGTAATGACAACACTAACAATGACATGATTGGACTAGTTAAACTCTAACTGTTTAAAATCACCACAGGGTGACTGAGTGAACTTGTCACATATCAAATATATTTGATATATTAAAAAAAAACATACAGTTCAGATGGATTATTGTCAACAAACACAGACTGAAAAGACACACAAGTACAGCATTGTTAAAATATTCTACAGCTATTAAGCAGTCAGACAGTAGTTACGCTGGTGTGGTTATCATATGTCAGTGATATGGACTTTTGATGAGGTAAAACAAATTAAGTAAATCTCATTCATGTCTTCTTTCACATAGTTTCCCTCTACTTTCCAACACAAAAAAATCTAAATTTACAGTAAACTTGTTGTGACATGATTGAGCTGGTAAGAAAATATGAGGTTCTGAGAGTTATATTTTTACTGCACTTCAGTCTTTTCCTGCATTAGAGCTGGTTGCTGTTAGAGTGACATGCTTCCGGGCCATTCCAATAGCATTTACCACGACACACACAAAGCTGGATCTGAGCTCCTCCGACGTGATGTTTGTCAGCAGCAAGCTCCTCTGAAGGACTGTGCCGTCCAATAACGTTGATCTGAAACAAGCACAACTGTTCACAATCGGCAGATAGATTTCAGAATTCACTTCAGTTTAACCGCTAACAAACTGTTGCATCTGTCCTTTTCATACTTAAATTAATTATTCATTGGGATGTGCTGTGGTCATTTCTTTAAAGGACCATACCATCACTTTGGTTGTTTGAGCCTAATGTATTAAATTTTCATACATGTAATGTTACTGACAATCATTTCTCAAAGCATACTACTGGAACGTGAATTAAAAATGTTTTTCCTACTTTCCAGACCGCCATTGGTTTCAGTTCATTCTGGTATGCTATGAAAATCAACTTGTTGATATTTGAAATGTTCTTAGGATAGGTAATCCATCAGCGCGAACAACACGTGTATTCAGGTTTTTTTTTCTTCCAAGTTTTGTAATTTTAGCATTGAAGCACAATAAAAAGCGCAGAGTGAATGTAGTCCCAAAAGAAGACCTGTGTTTATCGAAAAATTTAAATGACCACGACTTCATAAGGCTGCATAACTATTAGCAGGAAAAACATCGATTTTTAAGGAGGGTGTATGGCTTGAATGTTTGATTTTGAAAGATTACGAGGTTTTGCAAAATATTAGGCAAGCTGAAATATGGTTTTTGGGAAATAATTGTCAGTAACCTTACATGTATGAAAATTGAATACATAAGGCTCAAACATACAAAATAGGTGGTATGGTCCTTCAAAGGTGAAAGGAGGTAAACTTAACACAAAACAAAACTCACTCTTTTGTCTCTACCACTCTACCGCTGCTGAATGCTTCAGGGAAGGAGCCGTTGACCAGCCAGTAGATGAGTGTCAGATCATCTTCACATTTTGGATACGCTTCACAGCTCAGAATCAGCGGCTGTCCTGTTAACACAAATTTCAAGTTACAAGTTCATTCAAAGAGCTTCAGTGTATCTTTCAAACAGATCAACAGCAAGTTACCTGGACATGCTTGTATTTGGACCCGATCTGGCCCGATGATCATCGGAGATTCTTCTTCAGAAACTGAATAAAAGATTTTGGTTAATATAAAAAAAACGTAAGAAAAATAATTTCAAATGAAAATCTCACCCGCAAAACACACCTGGAAATGCAACTGCAAGCAGGAGACACAGAGATCCCACAGCTGTCGTAGAAACACAACTTATTATTGTTAGTTATAACAAAATGTAAATTACTATAATACGGGAATCATTACCTGTGGCAACAAACGTCAGCTTCATCTTGACTCCAACAGATTGATACTGCAGTTAACATTGCTGTTGATATATATACGTAGTTACTTCCCCACGCCCACTCAGAGGACTTCTGCGTGGGCTAAATGGGAATTTCTTTTGATTGTTGACACATTTTATAACTTACATAAAGATGCTGACTAATTGACATCAGTCAGTCTTGTGACATTGAGTCAATACATTAGGTTACCTAGTAAACAATTGGAGAGTTAAGGAAGAGGATTAGGGCCGTTTTAAAAAAAAAAAAAATTCTGATTAAAGCCAGAATTCTGATATTTTTCCTCAGAATTCTCACTTTAACTTCAGAATTCTGACTTTCTCAGAACTGACTTTAATTTCAGAATTCTTTTTTTTCTTTTTTTTTTTTTTTTTNTTTTTTTTTTTTTTTTTTAAAGAATCCTCTTCCATAGAGACTTAATCCTCAAGAATCACCGGATAAAACATCTACACGATTTAAACAATATGACATTTATTAACTGACCTTGATGAAACATGACACCAAAACAAAATTATAAAATCAGAGTTCTTGTACAGTCCTTTAGCGTGTTATCTGAGTTTAAAGAACAAATCTAAGTCTCAGAGAGGCGTATACTGTGACCCATATCTGTAAAAGACCATCAGCTGTCATCCACACAGCCAAAGCCAATGAGGATCAGAACTTCCATATACATGGAACCTTGAAATGCACCACACAAAAATAACACCACTCTCAACTGGACAGAGTTAAAGGATCATTCTAGAATGTTTGTTTCCTTCCTCATCAAATTAATCTCAGAAAGTCGTAAAATTAATTGAGGTATGCCAACAGAAGACTGATTAGTAGACAGTGGCATTCCTCTAATTCAGATCATATAAACATATGTTCCATTCTGATATAAATATTGTTCTGAATCATATGCAAAGTTTTAATGAGGTTTGGGTTTTTTTTAATGCACAAATGTAAAACTAGCTCTTCTAAAGTCAATTTTAACTGATACAGTGTTGATCAAATAATCACCTTGAACTCCAGCAAAAGTAAAAAGTAACATCATAAAGAAGTATGACGATTTGTTGCATGATGCAATGAGTCATATTTTCCTGTCATGATGTTGCATTTACATTAATAATGTCAGCATTTAGTAAACACATCACTTCATATTTTTGCGATGTTGATAGTTTCTGTATATTTCTATTGAATGTTAATTACAGAGTAGTGGGAGGAGCTGAAGTATTGAGGTCAACATGAATGCTCATAAATTCTATCAGACACAAGGATGGAAAAACACCAGAATGAGCCTTTAACAATTTCCTAACAGGAACATTTAAGACATGAATTAGCAAAAAAGCAATTCTCTACTGGTTTGGAGAACTGCTTACTAGGCCAGAAGATGCACAATTCCAGTTATGGTGTAATGCCATGTGAAGCAAAAACCTGGCAAACTTGAGTCTTCTTAATCAAATTACTAGTAAAATTCAAATAAAACACAATTAGATACTTTGTGCCTGTAAATATATACAAAAGACACGTTTTTATTGATGTTTTTTAGTTCAGTGTTAGGCCCCCAGTCTTTTGAGCCAGTGCATTTTCCTCTCAGAATGGCGTGTCCATTTTTGTCAGTCACAGGTCACTCCAGACCCAGGATGTAGTTGATACCTTGGACAAATCCTATAATAACAGGCTGCCAGGCCACCAAATAACGAAGCCAGTCCAAAAGTTGTCCGTACATGACATGCGGCCTCTCCCAGCTTAAAAAATGGGTTAAGGACAAAAACAGCAATCAAGCCTGATTAATTAAACGGGGAAAAAGAGTGTTATGTGAACAGGGTGAAGCTGAAACCACATTTACTGTAGTGTCCATGAAAGGTATTATTTTCTGTGCTGTCAGTGTAATTCGAGGGACATCTCCCCAAAACAAGGAACAGGAACTTGGTAGTTATACAACACGTCAACATTTGATCTCTTGACAGAGAGACTGTGACATGCTTTGTGAAAATACTACCTCAACTACACTCAATTACAAGAAAGACTAGGAAACAGTACTTTTTCTAAAAGTGGCTTTCCTGGACACTCCTGCACTCTGACAGAAAGTTCCAATTCAAGCCTGGATGCTAAAACATCCACCCAAAAAGCTTTTCATGTTTTCCATGTCTTGCTTTCAGTGGTCTGCAGGAAAGCACAGATACACTTGGAAAGTCTGCTGAAATGTATTTTTTTTAAAAATCCCCTCCCTATACAGTATTTAATACATTTTTCAATACCCTCTTAAGTGTTTTTGGAGGATTCAGAGCTTTGACTGCAACAAATACATTTTCTGGAAAAGGAATCTACAGGAATTACAAAAATAAACAAAAAAAACTTCAAAGTCACTAAAATCACCTCTGCAAACACAGCTAAAACAGCTATTGTACACGAGGCTGCATGTCAATAAGTAATATTTGTAATCCCACTACAGTTTTTACTGTTTATGTCCTGTTGGCTAGCTTCACCCTGCGACTGCTGCTCCTCTTCATCATTGCAGTTTGTCTGTGGTTGATGTAAACTGTTATAATTGTTGAACTAGTTCCTCTTGATATATGAAATACTTTTGAAAACTTGTAATGCTGATTCAGTGGCTTTATAATTTAAAGGACCATGCTGGTGTTTTTGCATGTTTGAGCCCAATAAGTAGTACCCGCATTTCCAAAATATAAAACTATTTTAATTTTTGTTTTATTTTGCCAAATCTCCCAATCTTTCAAAATCAAATGTTCAGGTGATACACCCACCTTAAAATTCAATGTTTTGCCTGCTGACACTTACGCATGATTTCAGAAGGCACAGTCATTTTCATTTCTTGGTAAAAGCTGTCTTCTTCTGGGACTATATTCCCTGGTGGAGACGTACATACACTCAGTGGCCAAAAAAATAGAAACACTTGTCCAGTGTAATGTAGTGCAATACAACAGTCCTGCAACAAATACTATCTTACTAAAATGTTAAATTTTTGTTCAGACTGCTATTTAAGTTGTTTGTATGTTGACTCAATTTCATGATACACTTTTGTGGCTGTACTTTGTGGAGGTGTCATATTAGGACCACATTATATTTAAGGGTGTTTCTATTATTTTGCCCAGCTCATTCACTTGCATGGAGGAGCCAAAATATTAGAACCATGGTACAACATAATGCAGTCCAGTAAAATAACACAGACACAAGCCTCAAAAAAGACCTTAGAGCTGAATCAACACCTCTCTGACAGTGTCATCAGCAATTGAAAAGTATTAGTTTCATAAAGTTAGTATTTATTACAGGACTATTGTATTGGATTGTATTACAAAAAACAAGTGTTTCTATTTTTCTGGCAATTTTCTGGCCATTTTCTTGCATGTAGCTCCGTGTTGGATCAGTTAAATTAAGCAACTTCAGGTCTTGTTCACTGTGATGGTTTACTTATTTCAAGCACGATTCAAGTCTTTACAAGTTGATTTTTATAGCATACTGAAATGAACTGAGACCACTGATAGTGTGGAAGGCAGGAAAATCTATTCTAAAATATACTGCTCCAGTAGTAGAGTTTGGAAAATGGCTGGCAGTAATGTTGACATCAATCCGGGTTATATTTATTGGACTCAAACATTCAAAATCACTGGTATGGTCCTTTAAGTCCTTTTCCATGTGGCATGAACATTTTTTTTTTCTAAGTATACTCTCTTTGTATATATACATTTTACAAGGAATTGTCACAACATTCAGTTAAGACAATATTTACCAATAATCACAGCTCAGGATAAAAGTTAATTCCAACGTGAGAATTAAAAAGTAAAAAGGATACGGGTTGCTGAACATCCTCTTCAGATCCACTTTCTCTTTGCAGTACGGACACATCTGCTTCTTTCCAACAATGCACCATCCTCTTATGCAGAATTCATGGAACCTGAGCACGGAGTTAAGGCTTCGTACACCAGCGTGTCAGAACCACCTCAAACATTATTATATTCAAGTGTTTAAAGGCATCAACTTGTTCGATGAACATCAACAAACTAACCAACAGACAAGATATTACAATGAAAATTTTACCCAAACAAGATTAAATATTTATCAATAAAATTATACAGGATGCAGGTTTGAAAAGTACCAAAGATCAAATATGTTTTTACAATAGATGTAATGCTCGGTGTGTTTGCATGTTATCAGCAACATAAAAACAGTGATAACTGAAGGGGAAGTAATACGACCACCAGTAATTTAAACCAACACACTGATTATCAATAGTAGCCTAAAGGTCAAAATGACCTTTATCAATAGTAGCCTAAAGGCCAAAATGACCTTTGCCAATTCCTCTTTGGGCTGAGAATGAAGCACATTTCCCAAGAAATAACAGCTATATATCAATAAGAAAAGCCCGTACTGTACATGAACTTCACTTTTGAAGACCACAGAGATAACAGTGTGTATATGACAGAAAGGATACACATGGTTGCAGGACAACCTGTATGTATTCTCGATAATCCCCTCCTCACTGACATCTACGAGGATGGGCTGTCCGCACACTGCGCAGATATTATCAGAGAGGTGCTTGGTCGGCATACCAGATGCACTGTAAAACTGAGAAAGACAAGAGACAACAAAATCTCTTTTAGCTTGTCGCTTCTCCCTTCAAGCGGAACATGTCTGCAATTTGTTTCCATACCCCGACTGTTGAAGCCATGAAGTCTGCACACATTTCAGCGAAGTCCCTTCCTAGAACCCCATAGTACAGGCCATAGAAAAGCAGAGAAACGCCAAAGTCCATTGCATCTTCTGGCTTTATCCTGGACAGAAAAGGCGTTGCTTAACTGTGACTGCATTAGATTCCTGGCTGTCAGATCTTGGTGCTGTGCTCTTTATGATCCTTTATTTAGTTGAAAAACCTGATAGAAATGTTTATTATCCTTACTGTACACATGACCAGAAATTTTTTGAAAGCAAAGTTGCAGATATTTCTTTTTAAGTGGTAGGATGATGATGTCAAGCTTTAATATTTTCATGTTTCAATTACAAATATCTCAAAATTTTGAAAAGCTGATTTTTTTTCTTTTCACTCATACATAAATATAACAGAAATTCAGTTAACAGCTGTTAGAGGAAAATAAGAATCATAAATACATGGAAGAGCACTTGTTATGAATTGCTTAAAATTGACAATTTCTCCTGTTTCACCCAGTGTGGAATGCCCAATCCTCTGTGTTTCCAGTCATCATCACTGCTAACTCCACGTTTGGCCTGTAGAGGGCAGACACCCACATACCACCACCGTGATGAGGCATCACTAGCTATTTTCACCAAGACAGAGAAACATGCAGCATTTTCATGCAGTCCATTGCCAGATCTTGCCCCCCTGCATGCAGATGCCCCGGCCAACCAAGCAGGTGCAGTGGCAAGAACGAGCTTCCCACCAGCTTCCCACCCACAAACACAGCTATGTGTGGGTGTGGGATATGCTTGTGTTTGTTGGAGCCAGGGTTTCCACTACCCTGGTCTTTACTATTTGATTACATGTAATAATCAACAAGTAAACTGAACCAACAACACATTTCTGGAATTTTGTATAATTTTTGGTACATCTATATCATCCGTGGTCCAAAAGTAATTTTTTCATATTGGCGGAGTAGAATGTTCACATTGACATGCATTATAAGGAGATGTCATAAAAAAAATCACAATAACTACACAGCATCACACTAAATAATCGGCATGATAACTGAAGCTCATTCTTAAAGCTTCCAATTTGTTCATCAGTGTATCTGTGACTCATTAAGGTAGCGTTGTTGTAAGGCGTGTCTCAGGTAAAGCCAGTGAAGATCGGCTTTATATTCAGCTGCTTCATATTTACGAGCCACGATTTATCCTGCTTCGTCTGGTGTCAAAGCAACATTGACATTTAAATCGGTAAAGAAAACAGAAATCCTGCTTTAGAGGTCCACATTATCAGAAGACTGACATTAACAAGTAGCGCATGTGATCGCTGCATGTGGGGGGTGGAGGGCAGTCTGTATGTGTGTGAGGGAGACAGAGTGCAGCAGATGAGAAGGCTCAGCACCACCCACAAGTTCTGAGCCACATGGTGCTTGCCTCTTTTGTTTGTGTTTTTTACATGACAGTGCATTAAATAAATGCATTTACTCAAATAAAGCTGAAAAAAAACTTTAAAAAATTACAGCCGACACAATGTTGCAGCTCTGACAATACATACCTGAATATCAAGTTTATACCAAAAAGTGTAAACATGACGACAGTGTAGCCAACAATTCCTGTGGCATAGCTGATCTTGTAGAGGAGGAGGAACCACTTATACACCAACCTACAGCAACCAAAGAAGCCAAAGAGAAGAGGGTCACTGCAACCAGAACACGCTGTGAGCTGCTCAATCACACTTAATGCAAAGGCACCACTTGCGTTTTTTCAGGATATGGCAGAGCACGGACCCGCGTCATACCTTGGCGTGGTGCAGGCCAGTGGCTTGCGAGTGGCACGGTAGGAGACGTACGCTGTGACAACAGAGAAGATAAACCACGTGGCCAGAAATCTCCACCAGTGAAGTTTGGTAGTGAAATAAAGAGGCACCACCCACATCTGGAACAGAGTCACCAGCTACAAGACAGGAGAGCCGACGTGTTGGAGGACACCAAACGTGGATATCAGGGTCAAAATGTTACGAGCATCAGACAGAAAATAACTTGAAGGGGGTGTCTCTTGACAGAATGACTCTTTTTAGAATTCATTATTTTGAGGAAAGATTTATGTTGACCACAAAAATATTTTTACTTCCAAGAATGATTCACTTCAACTTCCTAATAGGAGGGGGGAACTTGCAACACGTACGGCTTAATGACACAAGACGATATTTCCAAACTTTTTATTAGGAGCTTCCAACATGTTTGCTTGTGTGTTACTGTCTTACATTGTATGACTTGGGATGCCTCTGTTTCCACTGCACCAGGACTAGCTGCGCGACGACCAGGGTGACGATGAGAATCAACACCATCTCTGCGTGCATGGCCTCGTGTCCTTTGTGTTTGGCATGCATCCTTGCATGTTCCACCCTGTGGACAAAACAGGCAAATAGTTAACTAATGATAAGAAGCTGATGAGTACATCTTAGCTGATTCTGCATAGGACATGAAGCCCTTAAAGGACAATACTGGCAATAGTTCATGTTTGAACCCAATACCTGCTTACATGTTACGTTACTGACCACCATTTTCCAAAATATACAACTGGAGCATTAAATTTTTGAATTTTTTTCCCTGACCTTCCAGACTGCCACTGTTTTCAGTTCAATCCAATACGCTATAAAAATCAACCTGAAGAGACTTGAAATGTGTTTGAGATACATAATCCATCACAGCAAACACAATGTCTATTAAATTTTTTGTTGATGTAATTTTAATTGGTCCAACACGGAGCTGCTCAGAAGAAAATGTATGTCTCCGCCAGGAAATATAGTCCCAGGAGAAAAAATAAAAAGACCGAGCCTTCTACAATCATGCCTAAGTGTTGAAAGGTGAAAAATTGAATTTTAAGGCATGTGTATCATCTGAGTATTTGATTTTGAAAGATCAGGGGATTTGAAAAAATTACAGAAAAACTAAAATATGGTTTTATCTTTTGGAAATTGGCTGTCAATCATATAACCTGTATGCGGGTTGTATATATTGGACTTAAACATGTAAACTTGCCGGTATGGTCCTTTAAAGCTGCAAGGCCCCCACATGACCTCATACTCAATGAGCCATACTCAACACCTGATGTTGGTCACTTTATGCCAGCACAGCAATAAGATTTGCCAGACAAAAGATTTGTTTTGACTTAACTTTGACTATTAAATCTTAAAAAAAAATTAATTACCTTGAATAATTAGTGCAAATGTAAACAGTAATAAAATGGACTACTATCAAATGATTATAATGTGTGCAACATGTCACATATTAGAGCTACTGATAAAGTCACACACACAGACATACACACAGTAGTACACCTGACCACTAACAGACCGGGATTGAGGCCAAGAAGTCAAATGAAGTAAAGCATAGCTAAACTAACACTGCTCATGCATCGCCAGCAGAGCCTCTTTGAAAAATATTTCCTTGTTGAGATGTTGTATCTTGGGTTGAGCTTTTTTTAAAAATTGCTTAAAGCCTTCTTATTCCGCTGTTCCATCTTTGGCGAGACAAAAAGTCAGTGCTTCAGTAATTTCACCCCACTGTTTTCTTTTTTCTGCCTCAGGGACTATAAGTAGCTAACGCTGCAGCTATGACTGAATCTGTGTCACTTCCTGCTTGTTGTGCATCACAAATCAGCTGCTTGAGTTTCCTCTCACGACTGTTTCTTGGGATTCACCCAGGTGTTTCTGCTTTAGGTGGAGAAATATTTGTTGCGTTTCCACCTTTGGCAGTTAACCTTGAAGCCGAACAATTCCAAATAGCAGAGGCAGCTCATTTTTTATGAACTAATTCGGCTGACTTCACTACTTTCAGGCATGCTTGTTTAATTTCTTCTTCTTGTGCATGTTATGAAAATGCATCAAAACATGACACAATATTGTAATATGGCAAATTTTTTATCAGTTGCAAATATTCAATTGTTATGCAAACCAAGTAAATACCATTTACCTGCTTAATTGAACAGAATAATGGGTTTCAGGTGTGCTAACACAATTACAAGCTAAAAGAGTTTACCATAGAGGGATGGCTGCTGAAAATGGGGCTTTGCAGTATTATGTTAAAAACTGAATATAAATAAGTCATTTCCAGCAGATACCAAATTTTTACACAATAATGCATATATCGATAATTCAAGTTCAGATACGTGTATTGCAAAAACACTAACCTCCACTTATCCTCTGGTGAAAGTTTGGACACGTCGATCTAAAGAGACAAGAAGAAAACACAATGCCATCATCTTTCTTGTTACCACTTTAACAAGTAAACTGCTAAGCAAATCAAGAATAATGTCAATTTAGTCATTTTAAGGAAAATACATACAGAATTATAAATGTGGCATTTACAAACATTCATCTAATAACACAACATGTTATCAGATGGGATCGCATGTCTTTTTTAGCCTAGATTTAAGGTGACTTGTAGTTGACTTCTGGTGGAATTTTTAATATACCATTATAGCAGCACAGCATAAGGTCAATAAATGAAATGAAATGAATGAATAAATAAATAAAATAAAATAAAGTAGAAATAGCTGTCGTGCCAAGCTACTTGAAAAACCCAGATAAACTATCTGAACTTGATAGTGCAGTTCCTGAAGAAATCGCATCCAGTGATTGCTGCAATCACAGTCTTGGTGGTTCTCATTCTTTGGCACAGCAATTCAATCATACGCTATGACTGCTAACAGCAGTCCACCCTTCCCAATGAAGGCCTACGATTGGCCAAGACAGAGACATCCCTTCCAATTGACCGCAGGCCGGTGACTGGCCAAGTCAGAGTAATCCCCCGTCGTGACAGAGGCCCATAATTTGCCAAGCCAGAGCTCCCTCACCAACAGAGGCCAATGATTGCCCCTCCAATAATCAGTGACATCATCACTTTCAATTGCAAATTCTGAATGAAGACCCATGATTGGCCAAGCCAGAACCCTTCTCCATGACAGAGGCTTTTGAATGGCTGAGCCAGAGCACCCCCTCTCTCACCATGACTAGGCAGTCCCCCATTGATTGGCCTAGACATTTACCCCCCCAGGAATTAGCAACATGGTCACTTTTCATGACATGACTTAAAAAATCTAAAAGGATGCCTGTGACTGGCTGTGCCAGAGCATCCCACACCCACACGCACCTTTAATTTCTTTTCCTTTATAAATATAATTCCTTAATATTTGTGAATTATGGAGGAATAATTGTTATGCATTGTATGCACTGTTTGAAAGATATCAATGGAGATTATAATGAAGGTTTTCATAAAAGTTTTTAACTTCTGTCATCATCTTCACCATTTTTCATTAGTTGTATGTCCTCTTCTTTTAAACACCAAAAAGCAGACCAAGAGGAAAAACAATGTGTATTTTGTTATCCAGTCATGATGTTAGCCATACAACAGCTGGTTTTAGCTGCAGGTTTTTTGTAGGCGTACCACAGAATCTCATACTTCAAGCTTTTCAGCTATTAACAACTGCTTTCACATATTCCCATTAAAACTTTTTTTCCTTTAAGTAAATGCTATTTAACATCTAGATTTGACCGGAACACTTACCGGCAGTGATTCTGGTGCTTATCGCGACTTGAAACCGATACTGACAAACTGCCTGCTAAAGCGTGACCTTTGACCCCCCATCAGCCACACAGCGCAGATTGTGGAAAGAATTAATCGACTTCTCTAGAACATTACACACATACAGTGTGAGGCAAATCCGTATAGCTAAAGCTAATTTTATCTAGAAATGACACGAGCTACATAAGCCAGCTGCTGCAAGATTTGTTGTTAGCTAGGTAGCTAGCTTGGCAACACTAATACTAGCACGAAGAGTGTCTAAGGGTGTTGATCGGCTTGTTACAGTTTAACAGACCAAAACTCAATAAAATACGCTCAATGCACTTCATGTAGACAGCACATCTGTACCTGGTAACATATGGCAGAACAGTGGCTAGCTACAACATTCGGCTAATCCCGTATGGTGGTAGTACGAGGTTCCCCAGGAGAAGCTACTTCATTTAGCATCCCAGCATGAATAAATTCTTCTCTCAGTTTAATCTTTGCAGATGGTCATTCTCACCTGGCTGGGCTCATCGTGATGTTCCAGTCCATGGTCGTGCTCTACCCCATCAATCTCCACCTCAAACACCCCGGCCATCTTCGGAGTGCTTCCCTACCGTTCCGGGTCCATTAGCATTAGCGGAAGAAGAAGGCCACTTCCGCCATTATTGTACCTTTTTTTCAAAATAATACTCGGAAACTGATAACTGAACAAGTTGGAGTTCCATGTCTAATTCCCAAACCACACACATTATATGCTCTCTCTCTCTCTCTCTCTCTCTCTTTCTCTCTCTCCTTGCTTGACTGTCAGAGTCAACACTGTCAGAGAACACTGCTAGAAGAATATTTATTTTTATTTATTTTTTTAATTAGTAACAGATGTTTTGATGGTTGGGAAACCAGAGTGCCCAGAGGAAACCCAACAATTCCAGAAGCATTTAATAACACGTTTTGGTGGGAAAACCGGAGTACCCGGAGGAAACCCACGCAACCTGGAATAAAAAACAAAAAAGCACATTTTAGAATACTATTTATATATATAATATTAATATATTATAAGTGGAGCAGTCAAACCAGGTTGACTGGATCATTGTAAAGATTCAGACTGACTCTAAACAGGTTCAGTGTGAATGAAGGGTTACTTACAACTTTTTGTCTATACCATATGACTATTCTATCTAAAATGCAGGAGGTGCTACGAAGTTCATTTTGTAGAAAGCATTGTCATACAAATACGCAATTCCATAGCTGGCAAGTGACACGCAGGATAAGATGCCCACTGCAGCAACAGCAGTCAGTGTGACATGTCGTGTTAACCAGACTCCGGTCTTCAGTCCATTAGCACAATGGCTCCAAAATCTAAACACACACAGCACAAATGGGGGGGGCGGCGGGAGGAAAAAAAAGAGAGAATGCATTACAGCAAAAGACAGAGGACAGATGAATGACTATATAAAGCACAATCCACAAGGTGAAAGTTTCCAGTTATATCATTAGGACATAATCCAAATGGAGATTAATCGTCTGTTTTCCCAGCTACACTGCCATGAAAAAGTATTTGCCCCCTTCCTTATTTCTTCTATTTATGCATATAGAGTTGCAAGGCAAAAACCATTGCTAACCAAGATGAACATAAAGGCCTCATCTCACATTTGCCAAAAAACATGTTGATGACTCTCAGGCCTTTTGGGATAATGTTCTGTGGACTTATGACTAGATGTTTTCCTTCAGGATTTTCTGGTAGAGAACAGAATTTATGGTTCCATCAATTGTGGTAAATTGCCCAAGCCCCAAAACAGCAAAGCAACCCCACACCATCACACTACCACCACTACCACCATGTTTGACTATTGGTATGAAGTTTTTATTGGATGTGAAAGACTTATCTACAGTTATTGGAAGAGTTTATTAGTTATTAATTAAGAGTTTAAGAGTTATTGCTGCTAAAAGGTATATGACCAGTAACTAAATTTAGGGGGAATTACATTTTTACATGGATGATATAGATGTTGTATAGCTTTTTTTTCCTTCAATAAATAAAATGATCATTTAAAAACTGTACTTTGTGTTTACCCAGGCTAGGCTGTCTTTGTCTTATATTAAATTTTGTTTGAAGATCTGACACAATTTAGTGTGACAATATACAAAAACAGAAAAAATCAGGAAGATGGCAAATACTTTTTCATGACACTGTAGCTGTCGCATGTCTGAGTACAGCACAGTGTGTTATCATATGACAGAGACATACCTTGAGGTCTGAACCTCTGGAGCAACAGGAGCCTCTGTTAAGCTGTCACATGTCAACTCACTCTCCTCTGAAATCTCTGCAGCAGGGACAGAGGGGAGGACCTCACATTGCTGTCTGTTCATCTCCAAACTGCAAGATAACAAACCACATGTCAAGCATTATCTCAATATACTTGGAGTGGATAATTTTAAAATAAAGTGCTGATAATTTGTCTGTATCTTCTAGGTTTGACTACTCTATGCTAACAGAAATAAAGTAAAAAAAAAAAACAATAAGAATTATATTACAGCACTTACACTTCATTTCTCTTTTTGCGCTCCAGCTGGGCATGAAGGTCCTTTATTGTCTGTCTGTGATTCTGCACAAGAAAGAAGATGTCAAATGAGCACAATGATCCACAGTAAGCATGCGCACACATGCGGACACACACATATAAACACACATCACACTATTTTATACTGCATGTTTTAGAGTATATGGTACATACTGTTATGGTTTTTTGAAGCATCTCATTCTCATTCTGCTTCATTTCAGCTTTTGTGGCAATCTGTAGGAGACAGACACAAAGATTAACTCACATTTACACTAACTCAATAACTCTACTGATGTTGAGCATATTGATGATGAACATGAGCTAAAGACATTAACTAGACATTATATCTTGAGTATCAAATTGTTCATACCAGCTGGATTAGATTGTCTTTATCCATGAGGATTTGTGTGATATTGTCTAACTGGACCTTAATAAAAAAAAATTTAAAAAAAAAGTTCAGACATCTGATATTTTACTGTAACTGATTGATGAGTAATGATAAAATAGCAAAAAGTAAGTCCCAGGGTTTTACCTGATGTTCCTGCACTGATTTCAACAGGTTTGCCTTATTCTGCCTATATTTGTGAATTTGAAGAAGTCTTTGCAACTGAAAAAGACATCATAGTGAGATTTAGTGGATGCATGGAAATTAACACTTGATAAGCAAATTCTTTTCATTTTAGCATGTGCATGTACTGTAATTTTTTACATAGCTAGCCATCAAATGCTTTTTCCACTTTAGAAGTTTGACAGGAGAACTGTAAAAAGTTTATGGCAGTGTTAACAAGTTCAGCAGTCTTACCTCATAATTTGTTGTCTTGGCCTCCTCAAGCAAAACCTTCTTTTCCTTCATCTGCACAAAACAAAGAAAAAGAATTTAACAGTTAATCAGTTTATATTTACTCACAGTTGTCAACTAAATAAAAATTATACATTATTCCAGTGGCACACTCCAAACTCCATAGCTCACAAGGATCAGAGGAATCAATGAAAACGAATCACTCACCAGCTTCATCAAGCAAATACATCGTTCAATAAATACTGTTTCTGCCTCACTAAGCTGTTTCTGGAGCTCAGCCAGTTCTGTCTCTGAATTTATCAGATTTTTGATAGTCTCCTGGTACCTGAAACAAATCAAATACAAACTTTATAACTCTATAACCCTATCACCTGTAATATGATTATGACAATATGTCATAATCCTGTCCCTTCTTCAGGCTTGAGGATAAAAGCACCAATTTACTAACTCTACAGCACTGCTTAAATGCACTCCTGTCTCTTGAAAGTCCTTCTAATGTCTTATTCCTAAGAGATCTCAAATATTTCTGTGCAGATCTCTCCAAAATACTTACTAAACAAATTTAAATTAGGACATTAAAAGAGTGACTTTTGATGTCTTCAGTATCCACAAGAAGTTTTTGATGCTGAAGACGACAGGTTTGAAAGCTAAAACCACTTTCTAGAGTGGCCCTGGTATTGTGCACGCTGGCTATCTGACATGATTACTAGAAAACTAAACTGATGATACTTACTGCTCCACTTTATGGCTGAGCCGGACATTGGTCACGCTCAGTTCGTTAAATTCCTTCTCGCGTTCCTTAACCTCCGCGGACTTTAGCGCAAACTGTTCCTTCAGCCTGAGCCAGCTCACCGCCAGCTCACGCAGTGTAGCGCGGAGCTCCTGATCAT
This sequence comes from Lucifuga dentata, assembly GCA_014773175.1. Taxonomy (NCBI): domain Eukaryota; kingdom Metazoa; phylum Chordata; class Actinopteri; order Ophidiiformes; family Bythitidae; genus Lucifuga; species Lucifuga dentata. Next base: position 68,911 of record VXCM01002509.1, read on the forward strand.
ACCTGCAAACACACACACACACACCACAAAATCAGATTATATGTGTGTGTGTGTGTGTGTGTGTGTATATATATATATATATATATATATATATGTTTTAAAGATTTCTGATGAAGATTTCCGATCATCATTTAATCCAGAGTTCTGATTAATTGAAACACTTACTCCATTTCCACTGCATCCTCAAATACGCGCTCGTCAGATAAAAACGTGTTACACTCTTGTTGATACATAGTGAATGAGTAGCGATTTAGTTAACCCCCAATAGGTGGTATAATCTGCCTGACGTCACACTTCTGTTATGACGTCATATATAGCTGATCAATTTTCCACATCTATGGCAACCAGCCAAATAGTTGGTTAATGAAAACAACCAGTAAACATGTTAGAAATTTAAACAATATAATTTGTTGCTTTATAAGTTGTTAAACTGGCTGAAGCATATTGTAGTGAGATAATGAGGAGGGGTCGCTGCCTCCCCGCGGACACTATTGCTCACGTGTCATGAATAATGATGCAGGTCAGATGCGCCCCCCCCCCAANAGAGAGAGAGAGAGAGAGAGAGAGAGAGAGAGAGAGACACCTCAGGCTTCTAACAGGAGGGGATCTTGAGACTCTTATGTTGATCTTGTTAGTAGTTTTGTTCTGATCAATTTATGTACTTTTTCCTAAATTTATGTAGGATAGAGGAGGGGACTTTGGGTTTTTTATTATTTCTAGTAGTGGAATAGTATGTTTTACCTAATGTGCAGTGGTCTTTATCATTGGGTAGAAAAGTGATTCAGTTAGCAGCTTATCTAGAAGGTTTCCATGTCCTGTGCTCAAACATACATTTTATGAATTCTGACCTTTAATAAAGAGTACATATTCTTTTAAAAAATAGCAGTTTAATTGTGTGGTGATTGCCCTCTTGCCTCTTGACACTGGGCCATACCCAATGTGTTGGCAGTATTATGCTACCTTTTGAATTTGCAATTAAAATAAAAAGTTTATTACAATATCACTGTCTCTTCTATCTACACTCTGCTCTTATGTACAGTACACCTGTGTATATTACGTTCACTTTTTGCAGCCTAGTGTTGAACAGGTCAAAATATCCCATGTCATTACTGGAATTTTAAAGCATTACATCAAGCTTCAGAAACATGGTATTTAACTCAATTCCAAGCAATATTAATAGCATGTATGATTAATGTTTGCATTTATCTCATTTACTGCAACTCAATTGCTGTTTTATGTGAATAATTATAAATCAGTCACTTCCAGCAGTAATAGCCATTGCAACATTACTTGGCTATATATTTGCATTAACCTTGTAATCTTGTATATATTTTACATGTCACCTTGGTGAATTAATAGTATCAATTTCTATCTAAAACATGAAACTTCAAGTTTCAAAGTGTTATTTGTGATGTGCAGCTGCAGTCATACAAGTATAAGTGAAATGCTTTTTCTAGTAGGTTCCCTGACTGTGCTTCTTAAGTATAAAAAGAAATGATATAACAAAACTAAATAAAAATAAGGATAAGGCAACAAGAGCAAAATTGAGAATTAGAAATGTATAAGTATGCAGAATGTATATATCAATAAATATGTGCAAAATAGTGCTGTACATAGTGCAAATGCAGCTTCAGATGACTGTCCTTGTNAATAAATATGTGCAAAATAGTGCTGTACATAGTGCAAATGCAGCTTCAGATGACTGTCCTTGTGTGTGGTGAGTGTAAGTATAAGTGCGAAAGAGAGGGAGATTGTGTGAGAAGTAGAGAGGAGTGTGTGAGAGAAGGGCAAGGGAAGGGTGTGTGTGGATGGTCCATCGTGTGTTGCTGTTGAGGAGTCTTATTGTCCGAGGATAAAAGCTCCTCCTGAGTCTCTCGGTCCTTTCTTGTGGCTGCAGAGGCGCTTCCCTGACCTCAGCAGCCTGAACAGCTTGTGTCCGGGTTTTGGGTGGAGTCTTTTGAGATGCTGAGAGCTCTAGTCAAGCACCTCCTGGATTAAATGTCCTGCAGGGCTGGAAGGAAGACCTGATGGTGTGCTTGGCTGAATTCACCACCCGTTGCAGTCCTGTACAGTACAGTTCCCATACCAGGTGGTGATGCTTCCATCAGGATGCTCTCAATGACTGCAGTGTAGAATGACTTTAAGATGTCACTTCAAACTTCCTGAGCCATAAATAAATAAAACACCCTCCAGTAGAGTTCCAGGGACTTGTACAGTCTATGCTAAGGCACACTGAATATGTTCTGGCAGCTTACGGTGGCCTAATACTTTATGTTGTTTTTTCTTTTAACTTGTCACCCACCTGTACGTCTCGGAGAGTTAGCAATGATTTGTGATAAACTGCATAGATGATGTAACGTTGCTTCGGCGTAGACACCAAGCAGCTGATTATATGTTAAACGATCGGTTGTTTAGAAATATCCCGCCAGGGAAAAAGGACCGGAAAAAGGAAACAAACCGAGAAAATAATTATGATTGGTTAAAACGTTTGACCTAGTTTTCGCTGATTGGCTAAGCCGCTGACGCAGTGCAGCGTAAGGAGCATATAGATGTTGGCGCTCTCAGTTTGAGATTTAAACAGTGTTAGTACAGGGTAGTCACACAATAGTAGTCGCATATCATATTGTACGCTGTGTTTTTAATTTACAGCTAAGAAGATCGACCGCTGCCTTCTGTGGGAACCGGCTAATATTGGTCAACATGCATGTGATAAAGAGAGGTACAGTAATGTTTATAATATCTTGTCAAATACGGTTAGATGTATACGGTTCCCTGGAATTGCAGGGAATATGCATATCTTTAAAAAATTACATTATTTAAAACTTGCATTAACGTTAATACTAATAACATAGTTAAAGTTCCCAGTTCGGTTTCTGTGGTTGTAAAATGTGGGGTTTTGTTTTATGACGAGGTCTGTTTCCGACGAGGAACAAAGACTTCAGCTATGAACGGTGCTGCAGGCAAAATAAGGACAAAACAAAAACTAACTAAAAGAGTAAATTTCTTTTTGTTTTGTTGTTATATTTCTCAGTGTTGAACTATATTAGCCTATAAGCAGTATCATTAATAAGCAGCGTTAATTAATTTATACAGCCAAGAAATCAGGTCGGTTGTTAAAGAGCTTACAGCCAAAACATAAACTAAATTATCAGGTCGGTTGTTAGCCATTAAGTTAAAACATTTTTGGTATTGCTGTGAACAACCTTATGTTGTCTGTGAAAGAAGGTTTGTATTGTTAATATGTTGTGATTGGCGCCAACTAGCACGGTGTGTCCCTTTTGTTTTCATGAGAACCGGCTTGTCAGCCACACTGCATTCCGAAAGCCAGCTGTCATACAATTGTGTTTCACAGCAGATATTTACATGTAATAGCACGAAAGGCACGGGTGTAATTATTGATGTTTTTGATGGCTGCGTTCCATTTAGCGGTGCCAGGTTATTGTGTGTGCTGGGCTCTTCTTACTGTAAAAAATAAATGGAACGCAGTCACTGATTTTTTTTTTTTTTTTTAACATCTGTATATAGGGATTTCAATCAATATAATACATCCACTAGCCTGAGAATTTATGAATTTAAATTAATGAAGAAGTTTGAATAGTAATGCTTTTATTATATTACAGATGGACGCCAGGAGAAGGTTTCATTTGATAAAATCACCTCTCGCATCCAGAAGCTCTGTTATAGCCTCAATTCTGACTTTGTGGACCCAGTAAGTTCAGACTGCTATAACGCTATCTTCATATTAACATCTTGGAAGCATTAAAGGACCATACCATCCATTTTGCATGTTTGAGCCTAATCTATTCAATTTTCATACACGTAACGTTACTGACATTCATTTCCCAAAGCATACTACTGGAACAATAATTTTTTTTTCCTATCTTCCAGACTGCTATTGGTTTCAGTTCATTCTGGTACGCTATTAAAATCGACTTGTTGATACTTGAAACGTTCTTGGGATAGGTAATCCATCATCGTGAACAAGATGTATATTCAGGGTTTTTATAAAGTAATTTTATAAAGTAATTTTTAAAAGTAATTTTAGTGTTTAAGTGCAATAAAAAGCACTGAGGAATCGGAAAATGCTTCCTAATGGTACATTTAAGTTCTGTAGTGAAGAACTGACAACAGGAAGCATTACGAATGATGTAACTTTGAAAAAACCTAAATATATGTGTTGTTCATGATGATGGATTACCTATCCCAAGAACATTTCAAGTATCAACAATTTGATTTTAATAGTGTACCAGAATGAACTGAAACCAATAGCAGTCTGGAAGGTAGGGGAAAAAAAATTGAGTTCACATTCCAGTAGTATCCTTTGGGAAATGATTGTAAGTAACATTATGTGTATGAAAATTGAATATATTAGGCTCAAACATGCTAAATGGCAGGTATGGTCCTTTAAGTTTTGCAAAGAAGATGCTGTCAGACTTTGGACTTATTATATTGTCTGTTTCTGTAGACCCATATTACCATGAAGGTGATCCAGGGTCTTTATAGTGGCGTCACCACTGTGGAGCTGGATACTCTGGCTGCAGAAACTGCTGCCACCCTCACCACGAAACATCCTGACTATGCAGTCCTGGCTGCACGAATTGCTGTCTCCAACCTGCACAAAGAGACCAAGAAAGTCTTCAGTGGTGAGAATGTGTTTTATACCAATGTCAAAAACACTGCTCATTTAGAAAATTGCTGTATGATTTTGTGTAAAGTAATACGTTTTTTGTTTGTTTTTTTGTGTGAGTTTGCACATCATATTAATGCAAAATTGTGACATACATGTTAACACATTCTCACACACGTCCTCTTTGAAAAAAGTTTATGCTAACATTAAACACTTTCTTTAATGTTTCTCTAGATGTAATGAATGATCTGTACGACTACATCAACCCATTAAATAAATGTCATTCTCCTATGATCTCCAAGGAGACTCTTGACATTGTCCTTGAAAATAAAGCAGTAAGTCACATTTTGGGAAACAATTTGTTTAAGTTTTCAATTTAAATATTGGAATGGACTACATTTATCTGTTGCATTTCTTACATAATGTCTTTCATTTTGTAGCGGCTCAACTCAGCCATCATTTACGACAGGGACTTCTCGTACAATTTCTTTGGATTTAAGGTAATTTTCACTCTTTAATTTAATTCTCTCTTTAATTTTCACTTTTTAATTTTGAATTTTCACCCTTTAATTCACTGTTTATTTACATATGTACAAGGTGTCACTATATTCTTGCAGCATAAATCTGATTTTTCCATTCTGCTTTCCAGACACTTGAGCGGTCATATTTACTTAAGATTAATGGCAAAGGTGAGGATATTTTTTTTGTTTCTCCAGCTTCCTGGGGAGCAGCAAATACACTGTCAAACTTTTGTTACCTGTAGACATTTATGGATTTATTTATGATTAACTTTACTGTTTCTGCAGTTGCTGAGAGACCCCAGCACATGCTCATGAGAGTGGCTATTGGGATTCATAAAAGAGACATTGATGCAGCTATTGAGACCTACAACCTGCTGTCAGAGAAATGGTTCACTCATGCCTCCCCCACACTGTTCAATGCGGGCACCAACAAGCCACAGCTGTCCAGGTATGGACTTCAAATTTCTTTTACGTACTGTAGATTGAAAGAATTTTTGTTGTTTTTCCTACTTTATTTTCTTTTGGTTTTTGCAGTTGTTTCTTGCTAACCATGAAGGAAGACAGCATTGATGGTATTTATGACACATTGAAGCAGTGCGCCCTCATCTCCAAATCAGCTGGAGGAATTGGATTGGCAGTTAGCTGTATCAGAGCAACAGGAAGCTACATTGCTGGGGTGAGTAATTCTATATAGAGCTAATCAGGCAGAACTAGTAGTTGACTTACAGTATATCTTACAGTGGACCTTGTTTTTCAGTCTAATGGTACTTCCAATGGGCTGGTTCCTATGCTTCGAGTGTACAACAACACAGCGCGTTATGTTGACCAGGGTGGCAACAAGGTGAGGACTGAGCTTTGCCTTACAGTCTCAAAGTTGTGTATCGTATGTATGGAACGCTCACAAAAACTATGCCTCACATTGTTGCCATTATATTCTAGACACTTCTCATGGTGACTAAGTTGAATTCCCTCTCTCTGTATTCAGAGACCCGGGGCTTTCGCTGTGTACCTGGAACCATGGCACTCTGATGTGTTTGACTTCTTGGAGTTGAAAAAGAACACAGGAAAAGAGGAACAAAGGGCTAGAGACCTGTTCTATGCCCTGTGGATCCCAGACCTCTTTATGAAAAGAGTGGGAAGCAATCAGGTGGGTGCTGGTGGGAAACTCCTCCCTGACTCATGTCTGCATGGGATTCGTAAGAGGCTCAAGTTTTTAAACTCTCGAAAGTTAGTGCTTGTGTCTCTCCTGCTCTTTTAGGAGTGGTCTCTGATGTGCCCTGATGAATGCCCTGGACTGGAGGTCTGCTGGGGAGAGGAGTTTGAGAAGCTTTATACTAGGTAACTTCAGCAACTAAATTGTGTTTTTCATAAAGGGCTTTATTTGCCAGTGCTGACCTGGCTATGTACACTCTCAGATATGAGGAGGAGGGCAGGGCAAAGCGTGTAGTCAAGGCTCAGCAGCTGTGGCACGCCATCATCGAGTCCCAGACAGAAACAGGTATGCCTTATATGCTCTACAAGGACGCCTGCAATCGGAAGAGCAACCAGCAGAATCTGGGCACCATCAAATCCAGCAATCTGTGCACAGAAATCGTGGAGTACACCAGCAAAGATGAGGTGAAAGGCTGAAGATGAGGCTTTCGTTAATCTGACCACTGTATTATATTGTCAGTAAGGTTTTTTAAACTGAGTTTCTTGCCTATTTCACCTCAGGTTGCAGTGTGTAACCTGGCTTCCGTCGCTCTCAACATGTATGTCACTCCAGAAAGGACCTTTGACTTCAGAAAGCTTGCAGCAGTCACTAAGGTCATTGTGAAGAACCTGAACAAGATAATCGACATCAGCTACTACCCAGTGCCTGAGGTACGCCAACTTATGTGTTATTGTTATCTTTCTACCACACAGCCGGGTCTGTTGTCCCCCTCTAACAAATAGTTCTTCCATTGCTGATTTACAGGCTGAAAGGTCTAATATGCGCCACAGGCCGATTGGGATCGGTGTGCAGGGTCTGGCTGATGCCTTCATCCTAATGCGTTACCCATTTGAAAGTCCAGAGGCCCAGCTACTCAACACTCAGATCTTTGAGACAATCTACTATGCTGCCCTGGAGTCCAGCTGTGAGCTGGCAGCTCAGCACGGCACGTATGAAAGCTACCCCGGTTCTCCCGTCAGCAAAGGAGTGAGTACTTTTCACCCACACTAGATAAGAATTCATAGTAGTTCAGCCTCAGATCCTAACTGAGATCTTTTTTTTATTTTTCCAGATCCTTCAGTATGACATGTGGGGTAAAACCCCAACAGATCTGTGGGACTGGAAAGTACTGAAAGAAAAGATTGCCAAGTAGGATTTATTCTGTCATCTTTGTTCTTGTCAGCGTGAACCTGTATGCAGACTTTGTAGTTTATTCCTGACTCACACTGAACCACTCCTCCCCTATGTGTCTTCAGACACGGTGTGAGGAACAGTCTGCTGTTGGCCCCAATGCCCACAGCTTCCACAGCCCAGATCCTGGGCAACAATGAGTCTATTGAGGCTTACACCAGCAACATCTACACCCGCAGGGTGCTCTCAGGAGAGTTTCAGGTGAGCAAAATCTGAATGCACTCACTGTTTTGTGTCTACTGAGTGTTGTTTGCGGGGCTGATATGACTTATTTTTTGTATTGCTTCCATAGATCGTGAATCCTCATCTGCTGAAGGACCTGACAGAAAGAGGACTGTGGAGTGACGCAATGAAGAACCAACTGATTGCTCAGAATGGCTCCATCCAGGTAGAGGCTTTCACTTAATCATGTTGTATTTACTAAACAAATCCTAATATTTCCTATCACCAATCTAAAGTAAAATGACTGATTAACTGCATAGTAAATCGATCAATGATTTACGATGACCAAGCCCCTACAATCAAACATTTTTAAAATGTCTGACTTCCACAGGGTATTGCAGAGATCCCAGATGATCTGAAACAGCTGTATAAAACAGTGTGGGAAATCTCCCAGAAGATTGTCCTCAAGATGGCAGCAGACCGTGGCGCCTTCATTGACCAGAGCCAGTCTCTCAACATCCACATTGCTGAGCCAAACTATGGCAAACTGACCAGCATGCACTTTTACGGGTGGAAGTTGGTAAGTCAGAGGTGGATTGGAGTCTAGAGGGACCAAGACGTGAGGTGTTGCATCATCATTAAAGAACAACGCTTGTCTCCTTTTGTCTGCAGGGCTTGAAAACCGGCATGTACTACCTGCGGACCAAACCTGCTGCCAACCCAATCCAGTTCACACTAAACAAGGAGAAATTAAAGGAGGCCCAATCAGCACAAAGCCTGGAGAAGAAGGCCAAAGAGCGCAACACTGCTGCCATGGTCTGTTCATTACAGAACAAAGACGAGTGTATGATGTGTGGCTCTTAAGTACGTTCTGCTTAGACACATGCACTCCTTTTAACTGCCAGCTTCAATGTTATAATTATGTTTGTGGAGAAACCGGGTACTATTATTATGTATATGACATCCTCAAAAGCTTGTTTTTTTTGTTTTGTTTTGTTTTTTTTAGCAGTTTTTATTTAATATATATCACATTGTCATCATGGAGTGTTTTTATACATTTACTGTATGGAATGGTTTGCAATGAATTAATATTCACCATGTGTGAATCCATGGGTCATGATTTGAATAAACTTCATCTTGTTTGTATTTTAGACGGTGTTATAAACATTGACGTGCTTATTTGCATACGTGGGACCAGAACCTCTGACTAACTTTATTTAGAAATACCAATATTGCTTTTATGTATAATTAATTATTTTTTTAGCTGAAGATGTGAACATCCCTTTTTTTTTATTTATCACTGTTACAAATGCAACATAATGTCTTCATCCAGAGAGAATTATTTAGAAAAGAGAATAAGCAAATAAATGGCTACCACTGCTTAATTTTTTATTTGGACAGGACAGCGTTGGGAGGAGAGACACACATTCTGCCAGCAGTGGGGACGCTTTACCCATGTTACTGATTTTGTATTCCTCATATACAGTAGTTGTATGAACCCAGGCTCAGACTGACTGGTGTGTAAATACTGGTATTTGTACAAAGAAAAACTCACATGCAGAGAAACAAATGATCTGCTTTCCTGTTTCGTTAGTCTTGGCTCGTGTCCTACAAAATTGCCACACAGGATATTTTGCTTTAAAAACCAGCTATTCATGCTCAAAAAAGCTGCAGCAATAGTTTATACTGATGCCAGCTGGGGCAGCTTTGTGATTGGCTAATGATAATACATATGTTATGAATAATTCTTGTGCAGCTAAAACTACTATATTTTGCTGCTTTCTGAATAGCTTGTCCCATTTCAGGATCAGAGTTGGAAGCTTATACATGTATGCATTTGTGTTGAGTATGGCCCAGAACAGAATACCCCAAAAAAAAAAAAAAAAANAAAAAAAAAAAAAAAATAGAATTATGAATATCATGTATGTTCTACTGTATTTAATCTATCTTAGCCGCGCTTTATTTTGTTTTAGTAGCCAAAGGGAAAAATCTGTCCTATAGACATTTTGTCATCAAAGCAAACACATCAAGGAAGGTGCTGCTGTCACTGCAGCAACACTGCAGCTGAGCACTCCAAGCCATGCTGTTTTTCCAGTGGAAGAACAGGGATGTGATGCACTTGGGACGGCAATATAATGCTTAAGGTGACGAATTAATGAACTGGTGTTTTCATGCGACCTCATGGGAAAAGCATGTGTGAAACAAGCTGAGACCTGCAGCGTAAAACCAGCTGCAGGTGTCGTTCTGACTGCAACACTAACCTGTAACCTCCTTCATGTGTTTCCTGTTTCACAGATAAAGTACAGACAGACAATAAAATACAGTAGATGTTCACATATTTTAATAGTTTTAAAAAGTAACTTGTGGAAGAGCATAAGTCAACACTATTTTGTTATGAGAGTTGATTATCATAAAGACAAACCAGACACCAGATTGACCTATAGGGTTTTCACTGCTTTCTATTGATCAGTACATATTGGAACATGGCAGTGAAGAGAAAATTACCCCACAGCACAAATGACTTGAGACTCAATTTTGAGGCACTTGCCCTAGTCAGTTCAACAAAGAAGCGTCCTATATTGTGTAAAATTTAAATAGTCACTACTTCCAATGAAGTAGTGACTATTGAAGGAAATAGTGATTTTGCATGTTTAAGCCCCCAAATACTACCCGTCTATATGTTATATTGCTGACAACCAATTTCCAAAACATAAAACTATTTTTGGTTTCGTGTTTTTTGCCAAATCTTCGAATGCAAGGCAAGGCAAGGCAAATTTATTTATATAGCACAATTCAAACGCAGAAGCAATTCAAAGAGCTTTACACAAACAAAATGTATTAAAACAACATTTAAAGACAATACAAAAAAAATAAAACCATTTAAAATGCATAAAGAACAAAATAGAGCAACATTTAAAAACCAAGAGTGAAGTAGGATAAGGTAAAAAGAAATAAGATAAAAGCAAATAAAATAATCTATAGTGTGGTTACAGTGCAAAATTGATTAAATTGCTTAATTAAAAACAGATCTTCTAATCTTCCAAAATCAAATGTTCACGTGATAAAAATCACCTTAAAATTCAATGTTTTACCTGCTAACACATACATCCAAATGTAGAAGGAACAGTCATTTGTCAAACAGTCATATGTCAAAGCCGTCTTCTCTGACGACATTCCCTAGCGTAGATATACATTGTCTTCTGTGCAGCTCTGTTAGATTGGTTAAAGTTGACAGATTACATAACTGAACAGATTGGTTAAATTAGTTTGACAAAATATTTAATAGACCTCATGTTCACTGTGATGTCTTACTTATCTCAAGCACATTTCAAGTCTCTACAAGATGATTTTAACGGCGTACTGGCAGTCTGGAAAGTAGGAAAAACAATTCTAATATTTGCTGTTCCAGTAGTATGTTTTTGGAAATAGTTGTCCGTAATGTAACGTGTATGTGGGTGTATGTGGGTTGTATATATTGGGCTCAAACATGCAAAACCACCAGCATGGTCCTTTAACTACTGATTAGTGGACTTTTTGATTATAAGGTAATCACATTTACTGCCATCACCTCTTATCAATGAGTGCCAATGTAAATATTTTGCTATGATAAAGTGACAGAATTTTTACAACTCTTAACAAGTCATCCCTCAACAAGTCAACTCATAACAAGTCAGCCTAGCCCCTTAACCGGAGCACCACTAAAGCAATGGTCTCACCGGTGTCCATCAATCGATCCCTCCCCTTCCTGGGAACCAAATCCTGTGTCCTGGGAACTGCTGCTGCCTGTTGGGGAGGGAACTATTTTCATGGCTTCAGATGTTTCTGTTTTCTCCCTGACACCAGCGTTCACCATTGCAGTACACTCCATCTTTCTACCCTTCATCCGTCTCGCTTCTCCCTTTCTTTCTTGCAGCTCTTTGTCTATAATTTTGTTGTTGAGATTAGTGCTTCCATCTTGTTCGGATGTTTGTTCTGAGTCCACCTTCACCCCTGTGAGAATCTCTCCATCCCTTCTTTCTCCCACCTCTCCTTGTATGGGTTCAGCTTCCTCTTTCACCTCAGTGTCAGTATTTTCTATTTTTCCATCCTCCACTTTTTCTTTTTTCTCTATCTCTTTATTTCCCGGCTCTACTTCAGCTCTGCCTTCCTCCATTCTCACTACAACGCATTCTGTCGCCTGCTCTGATCCCTCGTTCTGTTGCACGTCTGCCTGCTGCTTTGCATCTGAGTCAAACTTTTCTTTATCCACCTCTTCCTCTCCTTGGTGTACTGTCACATGAGATGGTGCTATTTTGTCATCGGTTCTGCTTTTAAAACCCCTGAAGTTGTTCTTTGCACCAATGATGTATCTCCCCAGTACGGAGGAGACATTTTTGGTGGATGCATCCCCTGCAGCGTTTTCGTCATCCATCACATATGTCTGGATCAGTTTCATGTCATTGTGCATCCTGATGACTGCTTTGCTCAACTTGGTGATCCGATTACCAATATCTGAGAGAAGAATTAACCAATTACAATGCAGCACGTAGGAATTTTAGGCTGTTTTGAATCAAACAGTTTAAATTATAAAGATATTTTTTTATTTAAGGAAAAAATGGAACTTTGTGACATGCAAAAAAGGTCACAGGTCAGATTTCTTAAATATCCTGACAGATCTGTGTCAGTGTCCTGTTACCTTTCCTCTTTGTCTCCTCAAACTCTCGGCGAGCCGACTCGATGTAGCGCTGCACCAGAGCCCTGATCACCTGCTGCCTGTAAGGTAGATGCTCAGATGCTCCACCATTTAGTCTCCCATCATTGGACTTATTACAGAACACAACATAAAACACACATTTTTAACATGTCACACTCCAGTACAGTATTGAGTAAAGGGCATGCAGAAGATTCAGATGATTTTTATACAGCAATAGTAGTAAACCTACCATAGAGGCTATAGGGGGATATTCCTTCTCAGTTTTACAGTTGCAGCAGCAGCATATTTGTCTAAAAATACCTCTGGAACAGATTTAAAATGAAAAGAAAAAAAAATCAAATATATAACTAGACATGAAGTTGCCTTCCTGGTAAAAGTGTCAGAGGAAGTTGTCGTAACTCACCTTATGATGTAAAAGACGGCTTTGGGTGAAGGGATGATGTTAAAGGGTACGGGCATGGTGAGGCCCTCTCTGAAGTAACTCAGATACAGCTTTGACCGGGCAAATTTCCACTCCACATCAGCATCATCCTGAGGGTAAATTGTAGAAATGTCAGCACCTGTCTTCGCTTTTTTCTTTGAATGTGGGTTGAACACCAAAATCAATCTTTACCTCAATTTTCTGGAAGGAGTTGGTGATCATGGCAATAAGCATGTTGAGCAGAACGATCACAATGACGAGCGTGAATATCCCATAGAGAATCCTTCCAACAAACTCTGCCAAAACAAACTGCGACATATCCACATAGTCCTGGTTGGCCACGCCGAACATGGTCCAGAACAGGAAGTGGAAGGTCTCATTAAATCTGGAGTAATGGGATGAAGAATAATATGACAATAATCATCCTGATCAAGTACATACAGCATCAGAAATGTTTCTTCAAGCTGAGAAAAGGTGTGCAAAGAGGAACTATTTTGTATCTAACAAGTTACTTTGTGGAGGAATTCTGTATTAAAGATTTGTGAGCACTCCTCACAATTTCCCGCACTTAGCTGACAAACAGAAAGAGATTTTTTCAAATTCAGACTAAACAAAGATGAGGTATGACATGACAAATTATCAAAAGAAAAAGTGTTCACCTCTCTAATCACTGCATCAGACATGTACAATATCTGAGCTGAAAGTATCAGATATTACTGTATTAGATATACAGTATCTAGAAAGCTCAATTTCTCATATTCTTACCTGCCAAGATGCGGAGAGATGACATAAGGAACGTAGACATTGTTGATGCCACAGAGGAAGGCTGTTCCAATGATCATCAATATAAACATGAATCTAACCAAAAACAAAAAAGCAGTATTACTCCAGTAGTAATACTTCCTGGAGATGTTTATTGGTGAATATTTTAAGACGTGCAGCTCATCCATATGTATGATATACACTAAATTTCATTGTAATTTATAATGATGCAGCTGTTTAACACAGGAGACAAAACGAAATATCAGCTGCTGTTGAAGATTCTTGCCTCATCATATCATCAATCATCTTCCCTATGGAGATCTGCAGCGTTCCCAGCGACTCGTGGGCTGGAAGGATATATGCCAAGCGTGTGAAGCTCAACATGCTGGTGACTGCAAACAGCACCTCTGCAATCAGCTGGGGGTCTTCCTGCTGCCAATCATCACGCACTATGAGGGAATATGGAGCACAAAACACTCCGGATTCAGCACTAAGGACTTCAAATACACCCAACAGACATTTTGGATGGATGATTTGATGTAGTTTTCTTACCAGTTTGGGTGAAGTAGATACACTCTTCTGTGCCATTATCATCATGGCAGAGGAAGTAACCTTTGAGCATAATAAGCACGCGTAACGCAAAAGAAGCCAGGTACATGCTGAGCACCATCATGTCCAAGCAATTCCACCAGTCTAGGAAGTAACTCCGCAACCCCTCAATCCACACTTCCTTACATTCATACCAGAAGAATCCTAGAGGAGACAACATGGTTTCAACGTCAAAACCTGATTTAAACCATTCCCGAGTTTTCATTTAATGCTGTAGAGGGGAGTCAGAATAGAGAGAGTGGACGTACCAACCACCCACACCATGTGGAATGAGTTGTGCAGGATGTTCTGCTGGCGGGAAGCAAACGTGTCTTGATACATCTCCATGGTTATTGATTCTCCAAGTAAAGTGATGAGGAACCACAGGTAGGAGGCCGAGTGAAGGAGAAACTTGATCACAGGAATCTTTAGTATTTTTCCTACCTGATTACAAGAAAAGATGATAAGGCAAGACCAAGATACACTGATAATACATCATCAGTGATCATGGGCAAAATCCTGAATGAACTAGTGAGGAAATAATGAGGAAGTAACTGCTTATTAATTAATAAATATTGCCTGAATACTTCAAATAATAGATATTGATATGCTACTTAAAAACAGAGTGCTAGATACTATCTTAATGAATGATTGAGTAATAATTAATTCCTGGATATCTGTGAATCAGGTAGTTGCAATGGTTGATTGATGAGCTCTGAGCCTGGCAACATTAGGAAATAAACAATGCCTGTAATGTTATTTGTGGAAGTAATATAATTTCCAAGATGATTTTACTTATCAATTGTATTCATTTCAGCTAAATTATTATACTTGCAAGTTTCAAGTTTGCTTGTCTTTGAACTACAGTAGTTCAGCATCCCCNTTTTTTTTTTTTTTTTTTTTAAATCAAATAATGACCTCATACAACTTCTGGGGAATTTTTTTAGACAGCCAAGAAAAAAAAGAATAAAATCACTCCAATATCATAAACGTGTGTTGAGTTTCAATACCACTGTTAGACCTTTTGATGCTAGGCTCAGAACTTATCAATCAATCCTTGAACTTAATGTATCCTCTTTGATTAATCATGTATAAGGACCCAAATGACATGTAACCAATAATTACTTATCTTTTCCTTATTACTTATCATTTTAGTTTCTCCTCAAATACTATTTATCATTATCACGAATCTATCATTATCTACTATCTAGTCCTTTATTCACAGTTATCTATCAGCTTCTACTTCCTTGATCTTTGACCACAGAAACCTTAAATAAATTCACACACATAACTGAAGAATTTGTCTTAATGATGGAAAAATCATTTCATGCATTTGTCTGCTGATCATAACTGAAAATACAGGCCTGCCTCACTGCTGTGTTCACACTCCGTACTGATGCAAACAAACCTTTAACAGCACCAGAAAATATTAATAACTTCATATTAATCATTGAATCAAGGAGATCACCAGAATATGTGGTGACTTTTGGGTGATACGACCTTTGATTTTGGTGCAATCCAGTAGACGAGGCAGAGGAGGGGCATAGTGAGAAAGATCCCCACAGAGACAAACAGCTTCCAGGCCGTCCTGCTGCCTCTCCAGCCTGCCAGGTTCCCACACCAGATAGATGAAAGCACCTGCTGGCAGATAGGGTGGGCCACAAACTGCAAAACACACACACGGAGTGAAGATTTCTGAAATCAGTAGTCAGGTTCTCTTAATGTCCTTACTTGCTAATATTGCGTTGACAGTAGTTTTTGTGTCCATAGCTACCTGCTTCTGGTTGTAGTTCACAGCGAGCCGCAGCCGGGACAGGTTGGGGATTCCCTCCTCAAAGGCCTGTTCATCTAAGGCGTCCTGGCTCTCATCTCCACAGCTGTTCAGAATAGTCGTCACCTCGCTCTGGTTGCGACACATCCCCAACAACTCCACAGCAAACTCCTGACAAAGCTGCTCCAGGCTCAGGTACTGAGGCTGCAGGAGAGAAACCACAGCCCCATCAAGAAAAGCCAGAGGATACATTTATTCAAGTACCGTACGTTTTTGAGGTACTGGTATATCACTTGAAGTTTCTAGTTTTTTGGGAGACTTTCTACTTCTGCTGCAGTACATTTCAAGTGGAAATATTGTTTGTTTTTTTTTTAATTCACTACATAATACTACTACTACTGTGCTTTAGTACACAACACTATTACTGCATGCATTTGCAAAGCTGATAATATTTATTTTTACTTTAAATAGGGAACTTTACTTGTAATCGAGCATTTTCCAATTGTGATATCAGTGGTTTTACTTAAAAACTGATTTTGTTCATTTGTCCAACACAAACAGCCAGACTGAAGTAGAGAGTCAGACCTTGAACTCGGGCTCTTTCTGAGAGAGCATGCGGAGCTCTCTGCTCAGACTGAATGCTGTGAGCATGGCATCATCTGAGGTGACGGACAAGTACGCGCGGCTGGCAATGCCACGGTAGGTGTTGATACGGGACAAAGAGAACTTCAGCAGGTCATACTGCCGGCCATTTCTACACTCCAGACAGGCACAGGATATCTTATGTGGCCAGGGGATGATATGGCCTTTTTTGGTGAGCACGGTGACTATGTCATACAGGTCCTTCTGGCAGGCTAAGGTCAAAGGGGTCACACCCGGGGCAAACTGGGAATTGTCAATAGAGTGGTCAAAGATGGCCTGAGAGAAGGAGCGCACATCCATCTTGTTGCCTTTCTCCTGGTCCAGGCGGTCCAGCAGGCGATTGACTACAAGCAGCTGGTTGGTGTCCACAGCAACGAGCAGCGCCTCGTGAATCTGACGGAAGTCAAATTTGACCCCATGCAGGAGGGCGTCCATGACACCCTCGCTGCCCAGGCGGATGGACAGGTTGAGGGCCTCCCTCCACAGGCGATCCTCAGACTCATCCAGCTGGCGGATGATGCCATCACCGGTCTTGAGGAGCCCACACACTGAGTCGATCTTCCCCTCCTGAATGGCACTGATGAGCGCCGGAGGGAACTGCATCTTCTTGTTCATGATCTCGCGCCATTGTTCAGGCTGAAGGACGGGACAGGATAGTTAGCATCAGTACTGAATGTCATATATGCTTATATAAGTTTTGATAAGATGAAACTCAGTGATCAGGAAAAGGCAACTTCTAGTTTGATTACATAAGGGAGGGTCATGCAATTTATATATAACATATGTACAAAGAATATAAAGTGTGGTGTACTTTGTATTAAAAATAAATACCTGACTGAAGATACATTTTGTGAAATTGAAGAAAACAAAACTAAATAAAAAAAAATGAACAAAGTGTGTAAAAACACAGAACTGTTCATTTCCGGCATTTCAGTTTTAACCCAAAATGTTTTACAGCCATTGCATTATCTATTGCAGGCCCTTTTATAAATCAAGAGTAAATAAAAAGCTGCTTACCGTGAGGTCTTCCATTCTTAGCAAAAGATGATACAATTTTGACCGACGATCCCTAAAGTGAAAACTGAATCACATTCTCTGGAAACATGAAATGTATTATACCAGCTATTTTTAAATTTAGAGATGAAGATTAAATATTTGAACAAATTGCACATGCAAGACCAAGAACGAGAACTGAACACTTCGGAGTCTTCATGTGATCGTGTGCTACCTGCTGACTGTGTAGAATCAGTACCCAAAACTCAACAACATGTATATATCCCCAGGGTCCAAGGCCAATTAAAATGTAACTGTTTCCAGGTTTTTCATGCTTGGCTGGGTTCAAACCACACTGTTGCTGTGTTCAAACAGGAATTAACCCCGATTTCCCTATTGGAAACAGTGACATGGTACAATTAAGGAAGCTGTTACTGAACAGGCAGCAGCTGTCATTGTTCCCCAAAGAGACTGGAAGTTCACATAATGAAAAAACAAGGAGCTGATATACTGATTATTTTCATTTGATAGTCTTTTTCTTGGAGGTTCAGTAACTAAAACTGGCAATAGACATTGTTATTTTTTGTTTTCTTTCATCTTGCCTTTAATCTACTACCCTTTCCTAGAATAACTTTTTTTTATTACCTCAACCAAGGAGGTCTTGTCTTCATGCACATTTAATGGTTGGTTTATTTATTAGGCATATGTATCCTTTCATAGACAATCAATAGGTGAAATTTGATTCAAGCAGATAAGGATCGGCACCTAGTGAACTAAAATGTATGTTTGGACAGGGGCACATTAATGGAATATATGTAACAAATTGTTCCAAAAACCACTAATGTGGAGCTCAGATGATGCTGATTAAGTAACATGTAAATTGTTCTAATCATTATCTATTACATTATCTATTATCTTTACAGCCAGAAAGATAGGTCCAGAAAAATATATATCTATATTATATAAACATACATTAATTCTACAGTATTATAAAATATTATGCTTAGTACAGGCTTTCTTTTTAATGTAGGCCAGTATAATATTAGCATAAGGCACATTTTGGGGAAAGCTCGCACCTTCTGGTCTACTCTGGTTTTGGCCCTTCATTGGTGTAGAATCATTCAGATATAATGTTGTCTTTGACTTAACTCGGAAATCTGAAGTTCCGACCTCCGACTGGCCCCCTTAACTCAGAATTCCTACTTAGAAAATCGGAGTAAACAACAGAAAAGCTGTCATGAAGGCCGTATGGTCATAAATGACACACTTCCTAGTTCCTCCCATTTCCGAGGTATCATGAACGCAGCATTAATTTTATGGCTTGTAAATATAATTCTTCATAGCAGAGACGGGAAAATAGCGCTGCAGACTAGCTGAGACAGGACATGTAATACGTTGCCTCATCTGGTTTACATTGCTTTTGGAGGAAAGTATTGTCAGAGTCCAAGCTACATGCATTTTTCATGCATGGTTCATCACTGGTGAAATATTTAGTTATAAATATTCCAGGATTGTTTTGAACAGGAAAAGGCTGGTCTAAACTGTCGTAGTCTGGACAAAAGCCTGAGGACATTAAATGAGCAATGTGGCACAATTCCTGAGCAGAAGTCCTAATTACATATTTTGACCCTGAATTTGATGAAGGAAAAATATAGATTTCAATTTTTTTTTTAATGCAAGTGAATAAAAAGACTGGCCTGATGAAAACTGAATCATGTATGATGCAGTTTCCACTTCCAGCTGTTCACACTGATCCTCTGATCAGCTGATTAATGGCTTCACAAGTCAAAGAACAGACAATCGCATATTTTTCCAAAAAATATTTACTACTTTCTTCAAGTAACTACTTCAATAAAGTACAATATAAACACATTTTAATTTTAAAAAATCTTGTAATTGACATATCCAGCAATATTTCACTTTGGTACCCGATCCTTTTTTATAAGCTTTTGTGGATTGATGTTACAGATATTACTCATTAAATCAGAAAACATTCCAACCTTTAACTCTCATTACAAAAAATTAGTAATTAAGCAACATTATTTCTGAAATATGTGACTCAGAACAAAAAACAAAACAAAACAAAAAAATACTGCAGTGGATTCGCATCAACAACTGCTGAAAGTTTGTGTCTGATGTGTGATTAGATACACACGTAAAACTTAAGTTATACAAAACTACAGAAATTATACCAAAGTGAAATATTGATTTCAACAGAGAATGTGTTGGAAAACAACATGAATTGTGGTGATAATATTCCTCTAAGTGATATTTTATTTTGTTATATAATTTTCACTTTATCTCACTGTTTTTATAACTTTATTAACAAGAAATACATGTATTTAGTACATCCTTAAACCTTAAAAGGTGGTGACAATTACTGCTGAGTTATTTAAATTAATGCCAAAATAATTTCCCAATTAAAGTATCACTTTACAGGTGAAGGAAAGACATAGTGATTCCCTCTGAGTCTGATCTTTTTCTTGTGATCATGATTTAAAACACTTGAAATGTAGATTTATGATCTGAAATTTCACTTCTCTGTTGAAATCAGCTGATTATGCTCAAGTGCTCAATAAGGTCCCCAACAGAAAATGCCAAACAATGATTTTGTTCTAAAGTCCAAAAATTAATATCACTCTTAATACATCACCAAACACAGTTAAACTGCAGGTCTAATCTGCTGATTTGTGAAAATCATCATTCAGTTAAACGCCAACAAAAAAGAGGAGAAAGTCATCTGTATTCACATAGTGCTCCTCGAAGAATGAAAACACATTAAATACAAACTAAAATCCAATAGTAAATGTACAGAGAAACTCATGTCTCACTTTGTATGTGAACAAAACGTAGAGTTCACATAGTGAAAAATAGTGCAGGTCCGTCAGTAGGTTTTATTGTTACTCCTTCCTTAATTCAGCATCCTCCTTCATCTTTTGTTCCTGCATGCGACTCCGGGTGGAGCCTGGATGGAAAAATATCATCATCAATACCACATCCACATGGTTAAAAACTGAGAAAACCTGAAAACACAGAGATTATCTCATGCCAAAAATGGAAATATGTAAATATATCAGTTTGGACTTACTCATCTCTGCAAGCTTCTGTATCAGTGTAGAATCTCCACTGGGTTTGCTGTGAATTTAAACATAAAAAGTGGTCTTTATTGAAATCTATAGGTGTGCTAATCTCAATGTGCTGAGAGATTAAAAAAAAAAAATAAATTCAGCCCATGATATATGTATTCAATTCTCTATCTAAAAAAACATATAGTTTTAGAGGAATTAGGAATTAGTCACTGACCTGCCATCAGCTTCATCTTGCCCATCCACATCAAACCGTAACCTCTTGAGAGGTTTGGGAGTGGAGCCCAGATCCAGAGTTCTTTTAAAGGAGCGATCGCTGCTGTTCACCATCTGGTTTATCTTCTGGAACCGATTAGATGACTGCACATAAATGTAAGGAAAATAAAAACGAGTGAAAAAATGATAGTTGCAGTTGTGGCTGTTAAAAGAAGAATAATGTCAATATGAAAATAAATAAATAAAGGAACAACATACCCCGAAAGATTCACCAATCGATACCAACATCCTGTAAAGGCAAAAACCTCAAATGAGGAAAACTGCTGCATAATAGGAATCAATTTGAAGGATGACAGTTCACAAGTGTGACTATGTTAGCTCTTGTTAAACTCTCTACAGACAGCAGAATATGAAGAACTGACCTGGATCGAGGAGTCATGATTCCTGGGGACATTCGGGGGCTTTTCAGAGGGGAAATGTACACGTTGTTGCTCCCGGGTACACGCAGGGGGGAATTGGGGAATTTATAGGGGCTTCGTGGTATTTGTGGAATTGGAGAGAGAGTAGGAGGCTGGAGAAATAACAAGGAGAAGATATGATGGCACTTTCATATATCTGATTGTGCCTATGCCTATTAAAACAAGAATGCAGGTCCTCAAGGGGGACATGTCTCACCCTGGTAGACGCGTACTGTAGGATGTTGGTTTTCAGCTTCTGCATGAACACCTGGTTGTAGAAGACGATGATGGAGTCATAGTGTCCCTCGGTGATCAACACATGCTTAAAGGTCTGCAACAAACAGAGATATGAGACTCAAAAACCTACAGGACAAAATAAAAGGTAACAGAATTCATTGATAATTGATTTCAGTGGGTCGCCACACCTCCTGATTAGTGTTGGGCATGTTCTTGTACGCCGTGACGATGGTCTTGAAGCGCAGATCCACACTCTTCACTTTGCATATGGCGTACATGGCTGACATCATTAACTGCAAGAACAAGAGGGGTTTTTGAGAGAAGAGGCAACATATAGACAAATGTGGCAAGAGAAAGCAAGATGCAAACATGGGGTCAAAGTGTGACACGGACCAAGAAGGCAAGAGAACGAAAATGACGATGTAAGAGTGAGAGAGAGAAATAATGACTGGGGGGAATTAAGAAGGAAGATGGACAGAGTGGAAGCAACTTCCTGTCAGATTTGGGGTGTTACCTGGTCCAGGTGACGATCTCTCATCAGTTCGTACTCGTGCTGCAGAGTGTGTTGGAACAGCGTCCATATGATGGGCTCCAGCTCAGGGTGGGAAGACAACAGGTAAGAGTAGAGCATCTTCAGCCTCATGTAAGCCAGGCGGTACACTACAGGAAGGAACAGACAGATAGGCTGGTCTTACAAGGTTTAGTTTGATCGATTTAATTCTGTTTGTCAATCACGATTTGTCGTTTATGTGGGGAGACATAATGATTCCTTTGTCATGTGGGGGGAAATATGCAGCAATCAAAATAATACAGCTGAGAGCTCAAAGGACTTCTCACATTTTTTGTAGAACAGGCTGAGAGAGTTGGACTTGGGGTGTCGTGGAGTCTGGCTGGTGGTCTGGGAAGCAGTCTGGGTCGGGGCCTGAGTGGCGGCTTGAGAGCTAGGCATGACCGGGGACTCTGGAGGCAAGACGTGGTGCACCGGATGAATGGGTGACAGATACCTGTAAGGAGCAAACAGCAACATTTACATCAGCGATATTAGTCCAGATGAGAAGGGACGTCTTGGTTTGGGCAGAATATCTCCATTAAAAGCAAACTGCAAACTACATCAAATTAGGCAATTCACAATACTAGTTGATATACTGTGTGTCATGATGCTCATTTTCCTCAAATTTAAAGTGACAAGCCTGTTAAAGGACCATACCACCCATTTTGCATATTTGATCCTAATTATATTCAATTTTCATACAAGCAACGTTACTGAAAATCATTTCCCAAAGCATACTACTGGAACAGTGAGTTAAAAACTTTTTTCCTACCTTCCAGGCCGCCAGTGGTTTCAGTTCATTGTGGTACGCTATTAAAATCAACTTGTTGATACTTGAAACGTTCTTGGGATAGGTAATCCATCACCACCAACAAGACGTATATTCAGGTTTTTTTGAAGTTTCGTAATTTTAGCATTTACCGGTAAGCGCAATAAAAAGCACAGAGTGAATGTATGTCTCCACCAGGGAATACAGTCCTGAAAAAAGACCTGCGTTTATCGAAAAATTTTAACGACCGTGACTTCATAAGGCTGCGTAACTATTAACAGGTGAAATATCAATTTTTAAGGTGGGTGTATCACTTGAATATTTGATTTTGAAAGATTAAGAGATTTTGCAAAATATCAGAAAAGCTGAAATACGGTTTTATCCTCTGGGAAATGATTGTCAGTAACGTAACATGTATGAAAATTGAATACATTAGGCTCAAACATGCAAAATGGCTGGTATGGTCCTTTAATCCTGTGGTTTACAGAGGATTTTACAAGCGCTAAAAGGCTTTTTAGGGTCACTCTAAACAGAAGTTTTGTGTGTTGAATGTTCCCTACAGAGACTATAAGATATCTGCAAACCAGCATCTAGTGGACAGATTTGAAGCTGTAGTACTCACAGGTCAGCAGCCGTGTGGTTGTGCTGCAGTGGTTGGTTAAAACTTGCAGGAGTCTCCACCTGCTCTGCCGCACCCTCCTCATTTGCCTGTTTCAGCAGCTCAAACAGAGGGGAGCCCTAAGGGGATGTAAACATGATTACTTACATTTAACCAAAACAAATGCTATAAACGAAACAAAGCACTGACTTGTTTGTTCCCTATTTAATGACTGACCTGCGGACACTCCCTGCAGTATCATGTCAGACTGATAAGAGTCATATATGTGGAAATCTGCAGAAACTAACGCCAACAAATGCTACTCAAAATATGTGTCCAACATCCATACCAAAACACACGAGTACACACTGGGTACCTGTCAAACATTTAAGTCAAGATGAAAAGGCATGCGGTTTGAAGTACACATCATAAAAGGTATGCAATAAGAAAAAAACTGAAGTGAGACCAGGGTAGGAGGTGGGTGTGGTTTACTATTCACCGATTCAGTTTGCAGGTACAGACTTGCTCTTGATGCATTCTTGTTCTTCTTGCCACACTTGCTGCACCCTGGTGGTGCCATTTGCAAATTTCTAAATGACTGATTGCTTTAATAGGCTTCTATGACTCATAGCGGACACCTAGTATTAATAAGGTTCAGTTAAAAGAATGTTTCATGAATTTCCTGGATTCATTTGCCGTTCATTTTAAACTTAGCCATGTTAAACTTCACTGTGAAGTCTTCTGGAATGTCTTCTTTTTTAGAAACAATGCAGAGTGGAATTCTGATCAGCTGAATTAAAAAAAAAAAATCAAAATCACATNTTTTAGAAACAATGCAGAGTGGAATTCTGATCAGCTGAATTAAAAAAAAAAAATCAAAATCACATACAATGGGGTCCAAAAGTCTGAGACCACTGTGAAAATGCCTTGTATTTTGCATTCATTTTGAATTTAATACAATATTTTTCATTACAAAAGATAATATATTAACAATTTGAGTGAAAAGTTGAATCTTTGAAATATGTCCACGAATTTCAGAATATCTTAGTATTTGGTATGCCCCCCTTTTGCTTTAAAGACAGCATGCACTCCAGCTGACATGGACTCCACACATTTGAAGATGTCAGACTTTCTGATTATTTCCAGATTTATATGGAAAACATCACGGATTTTCAATGTGGTGTCAGACTTTTGGACCCCACTGTATGTTTGTGGAAGATGTAATCAGCGTGTGATTAGACCACTTCATCATCCAGCAAAGTTGCATTTGATGACACTGGAGGAAACATAACTGTCCCAATTCTCATTTTTAAAACCTTTTTTCAGTTTAAAATCAATAACAACAACAACATCGGGGATTTTCACATACAATGCAAAAGACATTAATCTGTTGGCTTTATGTAAATGTATTCAAGAGTTTAAAGCTAAAAAAAAAAACAAAACAGCTTTTTTTAAATTCAAAGCTAATGCAAACAACGTCGTGGGCCACACCCGTCTGCCATTGTTCAAATTTCAGGTGACGGCATAAACCCAGCACTGGTGTGAGGACTTTGGCTCTGGTGGAGGCTCCTCCCTCTGTGTCAGGAGGAACTGTGTATTGGAGCCTCTGACTTACAGCCTAATACATGTTTCTGCTGTGCTGGCAGGCAGGAGCGGACTGAAACCTACGGAGCAAAAGAGCAAGTATCACCATGCGTACCGGGCTGCTGCAGGAGCAGACAGCGGAAGAAGGCAATGAAAGGACCAGTCGACCGCTCACAGACTCCAGAAGCACGACTCTTCTCTCAAAGGGGATAAACATTTCAACTCCAGAACAACATTTCAACCTCTGAAAAGTGCTCTTCATTAAGGATTACAAAACAACTTTCACTTACTTACAGAGGAATTAAAGTCAAGGACTATGTAAGGATTTTGGATACGATACAGGTATTACATTCGTCTACTGTAACTTTTCTCTTCAATACTGCAATAAAACACAGAGAGCATTCTTCAAAGTATTTGGTGACTGTGCCTATCCCAGCCTATAACCAACAGATGGCTTAACAAACTGAACTTTTATCACAGATACCAGCCAAATAATATTGTTTGAGGAGAACTTTGTCATTTTTATGAATGTTTCAAAATTACCTTGGTCTAAACATGTATAATATCACTCTACCACCTGATAACATCACTACTGGTGTCATCCAATCATTCAAGAGCTGCATTAGGAGTGATGACTTTAAATACACCCTGTACAGCTCAGTTTTCAGTTTGGTGTTTGTGGTTGGACTTTTCTTCAACATGGTGGCTGTTTACATTTTTGCCTGTACGTTGAAGCTGCGCAATGAGACCACAACGTTCATGATGAATCTCATGGTTTCCGACTCGCTCTTTGTCCTCACCCTGCCTTTTAGGATATTTTACTTTGTGAAGCGCGACTGGCCATTCGGCAGCGTGCTCTGCAAGCTCTCTGTGTCCCTGTTCTACACCAACATGTACGGCAGCATCTTCTTCCTCACCTGCATCAGCATTGACCGTTTTCTGGCCATTGTTCACCCATTCCGGTCCCAAACCATTCGTACTAAGAGGAATTCCAAACTGGCCTGCTGTATGGTGTGGGTGTTGGTTTTATCTGGCAGTCTACCCACAGGGTTCCTTTTGGACACCACTTCACCCAAAAATATCAACTCTTCCTCCATCTACTGCTTTGAGAACTACTCCAACAAGCAGTGGAAGGCCGAGCTGTCCAAGGTGGTGGTGCTTATTGAGACTGTGGGCTTTGTCATCCCGCTGATGCTCAACGTCTTCTGCTCGGTCATGGTTCTACGAACGCTGAAGAAACCGCAAACCATCAGCCGAGGATCGAATCTCAACAAGACTAAGATCCTGAGGATGATCGTCGTGCATCTACTCATCTTCTGCTTCTGTTTCATTCCCTACAATGTCAATCTTCTGTTCTACACCCTGGTCCGATCCAAAGTCCTAAAGGGATGTGTTGAAGAATCTGTGGTCAGGACAATCTATCCCATTGCTCTGTGCATAGCAGTGACCAACTGCTGCTTTGACCCAGTCATTTACTACTTCACCTCAGAGACCATTCAGAGCTCCATCAAACGCAAGTCCGCCATCTGGCACAATGGTGTCAAGTTATTGGACAGACTCCAAACAGACAGCATGCAAAGTAGTCCAAATACAACGCCTAAAAGCCTGACCCTGAGAACTCTGAAGTCCACCGTAGCTGTTAACTCCACAATCTAATGTTAGCTCTAATAGTGACTTGATAAACAACTTAATGAGCATTACTGGTGAGTAGTGTCGGTGGCAGCAAAGTGGAATCCTACCAATAACTAAACACAGCAGAGACTGTGGATCCTGAGGAGTCGCTTGCTCTTCTACTGAACAGCAGAGGCTGTGTAATCAGAATTAAGACATGAACTACGATTTAGTTAAGAAATATCTGAAGTAAAAAAAGGATTGGGTTTTATATATATATGTATATAAAATAATCTTAATCGGGTAAGAAACTGCAAAACCCAAGTTAAAAAAAAACTCTTCACTCTATAAAGATCTTTATTTAAAACTGTTAATGTACTTGGGGGTTTTAATGGTATTAACAAGATGCCTTTAAGTGAAATAAGTATCAGCGTTTGCACACAACATGTTGTATTTTTTTAATGGTTTTATTTCTCTGAGCAGAGACTCCTGCTTTGGCAATGCTGAACCAGTATTATAACTCTTTCTTGTATATAGTGTACTATGTTCCTTGACATCTGTGGCATAAATAAGTTGATTTACGCACTTTAAAGAGCAATATGTTCTGCAGCAACCTTCTGCTGAATACAAGAGAATAAAATTTTAACTTCCAATTTCACTTGGATTTTATTCCGGGGACAGTTGATGTTGAGAAATGTTTGTCATGAGTAGGTATTTTTAATTGTTCATGTCATTGGGCCTGGTTGCTGATATCAAATCATTACAGCAGCCTGTTTACTCATATACGTCAACAGGCGGGTGACTGTGAATGGGTAATGCCATGCGTTCACTGACTTTCAAATTCATGATTGCAGGTGTGGTCTAAGACTGACAGGTTCACAGCGCAGACTAACACCCTGACGTGTGTAGGAAATTTAAGCAACATGAGGAAATGTCAGGAAGTTAAAATCCACCCTACAGAATATCTGCAACAACAACAAAACTGGGGTTTGTAACTTCAATTCACAGACTACATTTTGTTGCCAATTAGTAAAAGTGATTCAAAAAAACTTAACATCTCTGTCAGATTGACAACATGTGCAGAGACTCCGATGTAACCTCCAAGCACAACCCATTTCCCAGCAAATGTTCTTTCTTTTAAGAGTTGTTGGCTGCAAGACTGAGCACTACTGCATTCCTGTGAAGACTCTTCGCCTGAGGGTTTTCGCAATTATCTCCAATCTGCCGATGGAAAGAACTGAGAAACCAAGGCAGACGAGCAAGAACATGCCTCTTGAGTGGAAAGTATGCAAAAATGCAGCAGACCTGTCTGCTGCATATCTGATCTGCAAATCTATATTCGCCTCATATTCTCCAAATTAAAAAAAATAAAAAAATAAAAAAATTCAAAGTTTGAACCAACTAGGTCAACACTGCTGAAATTTCGTTCCATCTGGCTTGGCGCATTGTAGATGTCTAAGGTTTATATAAAATAATATATGGGGGAAAAAAAAATCCTATTTCTGCATAAGCTGGCTGGCAAATACAGTTGATGTTTGACTGCAGTGTTTCCTGTGTGTTTTTAATAAACACCTCAGGTAATCAACTTGTGCTAATTCATAAAACTTTTACACAAGTCAGTCCAATGAGAAAACTACTTAGTTTACACA
This sequence comes from Lucifuga dentata, assembly GCA_014773175.1. Taxonomy (NCBI): domain Eukaryota; kingdom Metazoa; phylum Chordata; class Actinopteri; order Ophidiiformes; family Bythitidae; genus Lucifuga; species Lucifuga dentata. The sequence goes on from VXCM01002509.1 coordinate 97,232, forward strand.
AGTAAGGATACGTGATAAGAGAGAAGCTCAGTGGCAGAAGAGTGTGAGTGAGAGAGAGGGAGAAAGAGAGAGAGAGAGAGAGAGAGAGAGAGAGAGAGAGAGAGAGAGAGAGATGTGACTGTGGCCAGTCATAAATGTGTAAATGTAGGTGTGAACTGTTCCACACAAAGGTGTGTGTGTGTGTGTGTGTGTGCGTGCGTGCGTGCGTGCGCGCTTGCGTGTGTTACAGCATCCTATCAAGTGCTCTCGTCCTGCTGAAGATCAACATTAACTGACTGGACGTGTAACTTCATCACAGAGTCACTGATGAGATCCTGATGCTGGTAAGTGATCAATGTTTTAATATTCTCATTACGGCCTGATTATGCTTGAACAGGTCAGTTTTACATGTATCTAACGGAAAAATTTAGACATTTCATTTTAGTAAAGTCAATCAGAATGTTTAAAAAAAAAAAGCCTTCGAAAATTATTTGGAAAAGGAATAATATATTTTGAAAGTGATATTTAAATATTTCTTTAGCTTTTATTTTGTTGGCTTTTATTGTATTGGCTGAACAGAATGTAAATTGCTGCATGCTTTTCAATTCTTGCTCATATTTAGTTAATCATTTATACCACCATCAGTAAGAATTTATTATGTAGTATTTACTATACCTAAACACTACTGATTATGGTTGCTATCAGATGACAAAGCAGACAACTGAAGCAACTCAATATCATAATTCTGTGACAGAATTAGGGATTTGTGAAAAGAAAAGGGATTTTAAGTATTTTGTAGCAATAAAACCAATTAATTCCCATCAAACAACGTTGCTGAAGTTGGAAAGACTTGAATTGAAAGATGATTAAAAACTATAATCTAGGACTGACTTAGAGTCGAAAGTTTAAAAAAAAAAAAACAACAGAGAGATTAACAGCATTAAATGTCAAAATGACTGACAGTACTGAATATGCTTATTGGGGCCATGATATTATTAGGATTTAGATAATAATAAGATTTCTCTTATAATTGCTGCCCATAGATACACCTATTATAATGAGTGTGTGTGTTTTTACCTGAGGCTGACAGAGTAACAATTGGACCTTTTCCATCTATCCTTGCAGTGCCAGTTTGGAAAAGCTCATGATTGTCAGTTTTTGTCGAGACAGTCAGGGATTCAACTCAATTATCTTTTTTTTTTAACCATTTGGGAGGGGTNTTTTTGTCGAGACAGTCAGGGATTCAACTCAATTATCTTTTTTTTTTAACCATTTGGGAGGGGTGTTGAACAGCCTGATTTGCTGATGAATCAACTGCAAAAATTATGTAATATAACAAGGCAGAAAAGCCACAAATATCAACAAAGAGTAAAATGAACAGCAGCCATTAACACTGTCTGAATGAAGACTGAATGAAGACTGAATGAAGACTGAATGACTGAATGAAGACTGAATGACTGAATGAAGACTGAAGACTGAATGAAGACTCTTAATGACATGTCTACTTAACAGCACTATAAAACAAAAGCCTGAATACTGTGAGCTTCATTAAATGTGTATTTACTGAAGGGCAACTGTATTGTGTTACAAGGTGTTGCTTTTATTTTGTCCACGCCCCCTAGTAGGTGTATGTGAGTTTTCTCGTTTTATTAGAGTAGTTAAAATGTTATAGGATTCTCATATCAAACATTAATTCAGTTCTGTCGGCCATACTCGCATATTCAAGTCACCTCTGTAAACTTACACTCCATAAAACAGCGGACGCTTCATTAAATCTTTGCTTGCTACAGGTTTAACTGCTCCATCAAAAGGACTGGATATGATCTTCCCATCTTATACGCTCCTCAGCAAAATTAATTTCCTCGAAATATGAAGCAGACAAACTGATAAAAGTGTTTCAGCAGCAAATCATTTTGAGACATGGAGTTGAGGAATATGACTCATGTGCCATCAGACCCATTCTCGCCTCTGTCGAACTGCACCGTGGACACCAGCTACCGCTTCACCTTCTACCAAGTGTCCTATAGCGTTATCTTCCTGGTGGGGCTGGCCACCAACAGCCTGGCTCTGCACAGGCTGTGTCTGTCTTCCTGCACCCTCAACAGCACAACAATCTACATGGCCAGTCTGTCAGTTGCCGACTTGGTTTTCGTGCTCTCTCTACCGCTCAGAATCTACTATTATCACCAAAAGGCTCAAGCTTTTTCCTCCAAGCCAGGTGACGCCTCCGCTTGGACTCCTGGTGTAGTGTACTGCCACCTCACATTCACCCTTAAGTACATCAGCCTGTATGGAGGCATCTTCTTCCTGGTGTGCATCGCTGTGGACCGTTACTTTGCAGTCGTGCGCCCGCTGGCCTCCACGCCTCGTAGGCTGCGTGCGGCGCAGCTGGTGAGTGGGGGGANCAGTCGTGCGCCCGCTGGCCTCCACGCCTCGTAGGCTGCGTGCGGCGCAGCTGGTGAGTGGGGGGATCTGGTGCCTGGTGCTGGGCCTCAGCATTGGTCTGCCTCTGCTGAACTCCGCCGCTTCCCGTCAGCACCAGCCGTGTCTGCTGGATCCGTCCTCACCACGCCACCGCGCCATCATCCTGACGGCTCTGGGCCTCGTGCTGGGGTCCTTCCTGCTGCCTGCTGTCCTCCTTCTCTTCAGCTACTGCAGAGTGCTGAATGTTCTTCGCCAGCCCCGACACCGCTCCCGTAGCCAGCGCCGAAGCCGCCGGAACACTCTCACAGTCATTTACTGGGTGCTAGCGGCCTTCCTGCTCTGCTTCGTGCCCTACCATATCAACCTGCTGGGATACACCCTCACCCATGTGGGACTGCTGCCTAACTGTGTCCTGGCCAAGGTGACTAAGGTGGTGCACCCTGTGGTGCTGTCACTGGCAAGTTCCAACTGCTGCCTCAACCCCTTCATCTATTACTTCTCCAGCGGACTGGTGCGCAGGGAGCAGGCCGGCAGCAGAGGAAGCGGCAGCGAGATAGATCGAGTCACACCACTGCTGAAGGAGACTCGTCCTTTATAAAGGACAAGGTCTTTCCCTATGAAATTTTCATTGTAAACCAATTTTGTTTGCATTCAGTGTTTCTCAGCAAAATATACTGAGTGCATCCTTCAGGCCCAACAAACATCCATGTCCTACCTCATGTGTAAAAGCCTTGTTTTGAATATTTTGAAACCTGCATTGTTACATCAGCTTGCAGTCTTCTCTTCTTTGAGTGCTACTCTGCCACCTTTAGTGACATGTTACTACCACCAAATGTCGATACGCATTACCACCTCTGTAGTCATTCAAAATGCTTATCACAACATCCACGCAAACGGTGTATATCTGTATCCTCACAAGTGTGTCTGTATGTACAGTATGAAATACAAACGACACATGGAAGCGCTGAGCATGACATTGCTCTACAGCACCATGAGTGCTGAAAAATTTCACAGGTTATCTTTAAAATGGTAAGATTACTTTATTGGACTGATTTACAAAGTAAGAGAATTTTGTCTATCCTCACTAAACTTTGTCTGTATCCACTAAAAACATACATTTCTTTGGAGTGGTTTAAGTGCAGGTGAGCACTGAGGTGGCACTTCTTGAGCAGTTTGGGGTTCAGTGCCATACTAAAGGGCACTTTGTTAGCTCGATTCAGTTAAATTCTTTTGCTATTTAATATTTAATTTTGTCTTTAATGTGTCTGTGAAATCTGTGAAATCAATGGTAGTACCACGACATTTTCTCAAGCGTTGAATTTACATACCTGTCAACATTGAGCTTTGAAAATAAGGGGAGATTTTCTAGGCCACATAATGACCGAAACAACTTGATTGGGCTAATTACCATTCTGTATCACCGTCACAATATGGGAGATGTACAGAAGAAATTACCAAACGGGAGCACCGCGGGAGAGGGGGTGACAATATGGGAGAAACCCGGGAAAAGCAGGAGTGTTAACAGGTATGTGAATTTATGTGAAACCTGCCTTTTTTTTTGCAAAAGTGCTGCTCATCACTTGTGACAAGTTTAATTGTTGATTCTAGCATGAGTTTATGTGTAATTTATGTCATTCTTAAAATGATTAAACTAAAAATTTAGGAAAATGTAAAAGCCAACTCACTGCTGATGTTTTGTCTTGGCCAATAACAGAGCAGCTTGATTTGCAGGTTTGACGCGGTTGTGCATGTATGTTTTTTATTTTTTTTTTATTTTTTATTTTTTTAGTGTGGTGACATTATTAAAGGACAAAACTGACCGTTCTCCAAGCGATCCGCTCCATGATCAGGTGTTCGCAGCTCTCCAGGTGTTTGACGATGTCTTTGCTCAGAGTGGGCTCAGCCTTGATGAAGCTCTCGATGACTTTATAGAAGTTGAAGGCAGCGAGGTTGAACACGTCCAGAATCCAGGGGAAGCACAGGTCTGTCTCAGCGAGGTCACCAGAGTGGCTGCATCCTCCAGGTTTAAAACAGCTCCCTGTTCAGTGAGCAACATCAAGATTACTTACGGCTTCCATCACGTTTAACAGGATTAGAGGCGCCACTCAGATAGAATATGATTACTGAGGAATTGCGATGTGATTCACGTGTGATCATAAGGCGGGACGCACCTCCATAAGTTGCCATGACCACTTCCAAAGCGCAGGTCAGAAGTGAGGTGTGGAATGTGGAATCATTGAGGAGTTTACTGGAACAGAAATCACATGGTTTGGCTCAAGACAAACAACGCTTCACTACACACCCCAACAACAAAACACATGCACACACTTGTTGAGCAAAAAAAAAAAAAAANAAAAAAAAAAAAAAAACGGAGGTGAATACACACCACGAGTGACTAGCTTCAAAACTCTCCACTGGTTTAACAAAATCTGAAAAAAACATACCTGAAATTCTGCACTGATAGTCTCTTCTCTTCCTACAGAAAAAAACAACATAATGTAATAAGTGAGAGGAAAAAACAAGAATTACTTCAGATTAATTCAGATCGGCACAGAATGTTTGCAAAATGAGAATGTGATCACTTGTGTATGCTACGGTCAACTTTGTCTATGATGACAAATAAGTGGTGCATCATGGGCCCTATCACCCTCTAAAAATTCTCCTGTGTGGTCTGATAAATTATTGAGTTGCTGCCTGTTGAGTGATTTCGTTTGCAGTCCATTCTGTTTCTATGAAGTTTTTATGAAAATGTGTCTAAAAGAGTTTGGTAACATTTAAAATATACATTAGCTTAATCTAGTTTGTACAGTTTGAGAAACATTTTCATGAGCAAACCTGTAAATGCTTAGCTTGAATAAGTTTATGCAGAGAATGAAGACTGGCTTAACTTTCAGGAACATTACCTAATATCTACATATAAAGATATGTAGATACTAGGTAATGTATCTAAGCTTCCAAGCTCAGTACTCAAGTCCAGCTACCTTGAATACTGAGCTTGGAAGCCAATAATGTTGCTGCAGCTCAAGACCTCAAACTATCATAACCTTCCTGAATCTTAAGAGTTATTTATACATTTGTTTAGCCTGGTAATCATTTGACTAAAGAGACACATTTCATGATATGTCATGATACATCAGACATGTGACCTTTGTATTGTGCCACCATGGTAATGACAAAGCATTAGCATTATGCATTTGTTAATCAAACATACTGAGGGGAAGCTAACCACTGAAACAAAGCAGGACTGAGGTGATCCAGTCGAGCCTGTATGAACTCCTGCGACTAATACATTTCCAAAACTGACATAAATAGTTTAATGCATCATAGTACATCTACACATTTAATGAAAGATGAACGCACCGATTTCAGCATCGACTCCATGACCCTGTAATACAGTTTGACCCCGAGAGTAAACCTCTGAAAGATGAAAGAAAGAAACCAGTTATAAAATAAAGTGAGGTTAGTTTGTGTTGCCATTCATGCTCGTTGTCTTTTTCTGTTAGTTCCTACCTGCTTGCCAAGAACAACAAAGCGTGGACCGACAGCCTGGCCAAACCTCTGGCTGAACACTTGACCGAGTGTCTCCACGCGCTTCAGCACGTCCTCCGTAGGGTCCACGGTGCAATTCTGATCACGGGAAAGAAAGAAAACCAGAGAAATTAAGAACTGCTACCATACAAAGACAGTACAAACAGGGTCGTTTCATATTCCATCAAGAATTTCAGCCATTTCCCACAAATATCACACCATGTAAAATAACTTTTTATATAAAATGTGTAGTTATATATCTAATGGAACTGTATTTCCCCACTTTCTGTGCAATCCCCAAACTTGGGAATTATCCAGATCATTTTCAATCATTAAAAGGCCTGTGAAATGAAGACTGAAAAAAACTAAAAAATAATAATAATAATAATTTCTGGAAAATTGAAAATAAAATGGAATTAAAATAATCAAAATTAAGTAAAATGCCAACCAAATATCCACTTCTAACAGAAAACACATCAAACTATGGGAGTATGATGCTGTTTAATGAATGCCAGCGCTTAGAGAGACCCACTTTGAAATATGTAGCCAGGGTTGTGGATGGCTGGTCCCCACTGGAGGTGAGATCTCCCCTCAGCTGCTGAATGGAGTTCATGGCAGCTCTGAAAAGGCAAAAACAAAGATCAGAAAATAGTAAAATAATCTCTCAAGACAAGAGAATGTGTGGCTGAAGGGACAAGTGGACAATGAGCTAAGAACTACTCACTTGACTGGAGTCTGCGGTGGGATGAGAATGGCATCGTCTTCCGACAGATTCTTCTTTGGCGTTCTCTCCACCTGTGTTCTGAAAGCAAAAGGGGATTATTAAAAACAAATACAAAACCCTAAAATAAAGTACTAAAAAAAAAACAAGTTACATCTCTATTTTTGGAGCAAGAACGGTCTCATCTCCATCCAAAAACAGCCGCCCATCAAAGTCTCTGTTCTTGAGGTAGTGCTCTTCATACTGCTGGTTGAGGTCAGTCACCTGGTGAAAATGAAAGGTTTGTTGTTTATTCTGCTATTACTGTCAAATATCTGGGATTTAAATTGGGGATTATAACAATACCATATGCAGCACAAATGGTGGGTAGATTAACTCTTGATTGCATTTTTTATCCTGGTTTTTCTCTTCACTTTCTATTTGTGAAACTTGCTCGCTGTTAGATGACCTTGTTTACTGTAAACTATCATAAAAAGTTTCCTCTTGCAGCAGCAGGAAACACCACATTCTGTGTGAGGGTGGAGAAAAAAATACTAGTGGAAATCATTCATGCATTCATGCCATAAAATAAAATAATCTAACCCAAAATCTGAGTCAGCTGTACCATGACATGTACCAACTACAAGCACAGATGACTGAATGGCTGAATTGGGCCAATGATGCTGCTTAAACATATGAAGTTTGCATCTAATGGGGACATTTGGGAGAGCAGAACTGCCACATCTTTGCAAAGCAAATCCTGGAGTCTCAATAAGCTGGGAACTTAGCATGGCTGCTAGTTGGCTGTCTGTTACTGTGGCAAAGTAACCATTAAACAAATATGTCTTCAGAGCAGGAGGTCAGTGTCAGCAAACAGCAGCATCCTGTCACACTTATTTTCATACCAGCCTCTGCAGTATATTACCCTGACACGCTACAAAAGACCCCGTTGGTGAGGACGCATTTTCCTGACGCTGTGTATGGAAAACATGCATGAACAGCAAAGGGAACAAACGAGCAGCTGTCACGCACTCGAACATTCAGCAATGAACCAAGAACAGATAGCTAATGGCTGCAGTAAGAGTGGAAGTTTATATGCAAACAGCAGAGCAGGTGGTGTGACGTCTCTGTACCCCAGGAAAATCTAGAGTTTTTGCGAGATCCAGTGAGTCCAGGAAACCACAGAAACTGGTCTGGTACACGTTCTTCACCTGCAAAACGAGAACAAATAAGAGCAAAAACACACAACGTGGATAAGAAAATATATGATTACTGTATCAGCTACAAGTTTAAAAAAAAAAAAAAAAAAAAANAAAAAAAAAAAAAAAAGGGCTCAGACCTCTTCTGCGTTACATTCATTCTCCTTGCACAGCGTCTCCAGAAGCTGCACATCCACCTCCGGCTCTGCAGGTCTGGGTTTGACTTTGCTCTGGTTGCGACGAGACGTTCGTATTGGGGGGCTCTGAGCTTTGCTGATGGCTGATTCTGAGAGGAAAATGTTGTTTGAGGTCAAAAACTTAATCTATGGGAGAGCCTTAAAGGACCATACCGGCGATTGTGCATGTTTACGCCCCATCAATACTGCGTACAACCATTGTGCTACTGACAACCATTTTCTAAAATATAGTGTCATGTTATTTATTCAAACGATCTAATCTTTCAAAATCAAATGTTCAGGTGATACACCCACCTTAAAATTCAATGCTTCACCTAGTAACACTTATGTCTGAATGTAGAGGGGATGGTTGTTTTTAATTTATAGGTAAAAGCAGTCTTCTTCTGGGACTATATTTCCTGGCGGAGACATACATTACCATCTGTGCACATCAGTGTTGAATCGGTTAAGTAAAGTTACTTTGAAAAGAAAAAACTTAATCAACATTGTGTTTGCTGTGATGGATTACTTATTTCAAGTGTGTTTCAAGTCTCTACAAGTTGATTTGAATAGCCTACTGGAATTAACTGAAACCAATGGCAGTCTGGAAAGTAGGAAAAAAATTCTAAAATTTACCACTAAAGTAGTATATTTTGGGAAATGGCTGTCAGCAACGTAACATGTATGGGGTTGTTTGTATTGGGCTCAAACATGCCAAATTGCTGGTATTGTCCTTTAAAGATACAAAAGTTTCACGACAAAGTTAAGGTTCCCACATGTTTTCCATGTCATAAATTCTACACTTTTTCTAAGCTTTACCCTCTGAGTCAGTGCTGAAAAATTACTGTTTAGAGAACTTTTTTAAAAATTTTTTACCAGATTTTCTTATTTTTTAAACGTTCAGACCTTTATTTAATTAAATCAGGCCATGTCAGACTATGAGGCTAAGCAAAGGAGGCTGAAGCTTACGGTAGAGAGGCTGTAGGAGACCTGAAGGACAGCGCTTGATGAGGAATTCCAGCGTACACAGCAATAGCTGGAACGATATAACCAGGTCATCCTCCATCTGCAAGGCCCTTCCTGCAGACATCAGAGAAACAGCACATAAAGAATAAGTTTTCACAATAAACCAGAATCAAAGAGAAACACCAGAACTGCAGCCATGAAGAGGAAACTGTCCATTTTAGTTGCACTGTACAGCTGAGCATGAAGAAGGAAGGAAGAATGGAATGAGGACAGAAGATGGAAACTATTCTGTGAAGTTTGTTATTGATTCTAATGGTTTTTGCTGATACATATTGGCGTAATTTGTACGTCATTGCACTGGCATACAAAGGGTTAACCCACCTTTGGCCAACAGAAACATTGTCCAGCAGCTCCGCACGATCTCCCTCTCCCTTTAAAAATGAAACACTGAAGCATTAACGATGCACCAACAAAACAGAAATTAATCCAAGCTCAAAATTATCAACACCACAATGATAGATTAAAAGACTGTGACAAACATATTTCACTCGGGTGGTCTTTCACTTACTTGCTATCAGAGCTCAGAGCAAAGATTTTCTTGCATGTTCTGAAACAAAAGAGGTATTATGACCAATTATACAAAACTAGTGAAGTGAAGAAAGTAGGATCTGTTTTGACAAGAAGCCACAAACACAAAGCGTTACATAAATCAAACATAACATGCTGATATTTCCACTCACTTCTCAAACCTCTGGTAGAGAGCCAGCGTCACGTCGTACGTCTTCTCCAATCGTGTCAGCACTGAATCAACCTTGGTGCTTATAGTATCCAAGTTCACGTCCAACTTTCTCACCACAGCCAAGAACTGTTTTACACTTAAAAAAAAAAAAAAAAGNTAAAAAAAAAAAAAAAAGAGGAAGGATGATGTATGAGAGTGAGAGGGAAATGGCATAAACAACAGGTGCTAAATTTGAAAAAGCTCCACATAGGGATTAAAACTAATTGAAAACAATAATAGCAGTTAAATTTGTACGACTGGTTAGTGAGTTGTCCAAAATAGCACTACTTGCACATAGGTCAGTGATTGGCCAAACCAGAACACCCCCTGTCAAATCATCAAATTGTTCATTATGCTCAGTGAGTACTTACTTCAGATCAACAGCTTTCAGAAGCTGAGTCACGGTAAAACAGGTGAGCTCCAAGTCCGACACCGTCACGAACAAACAAGCAGCCCACAGCCTCCTCTGGCTGTCCTGAAGTGACATGTCAAACAATAATGTGTTAAAACTTAGGTTTAAATGTCAGATCATGCAAAAAAAAAAAAATTAACACTGAGCTCGCAGCCTGGTGTAAAATGGCACATTACTGGGAAGACTATNAAAAAAAAAAAAATTAACACTGAGCTCGCAGCCTGGTGTAAAATGGCACATTACTGGGAAGACTATAACTAACGATAATCCAATTTATCCCATACATCTGTTGGCATGTAACTATATCAAATCACTTCAGTATGTTAAAAATGTATTTTGTTAGAAACATTTGACCATGTTTCACAGAGAAAATGAATTTTTCCTAGTGAATGCTTCAGCATATTAAGAAAGAACTTATCCAGTATTTCTATGTCAGAAAGCTGCTCAACATCTTGACGAAAACAAGGCACTATACTCTTGCTCTGAAGACATTTATTCACTAGTAAGAACTCATGCTATGATAAAGGTCTGTAGGAAATGAAACTTTAGACTGATGTGAAATTTGACAGAAAACCTGAAATAGCACTTGAGACCGTGACAACCTCAAGCTTGACTTTTCATTTGGACACCACAGCAAAGCCATGATTGCCACAACAGCTGTCCTCCCAAATGCCACACCAACAGCATCACACAGGATCTGACTAATAACTAATGAGCAACTTCAGGTTTAGTAGTTTATGATTATATTCAACCTCAAGAGCCCATCGTCTGACAGTGGACTTCCTGGACTTGTCCCTCATCTTTTCATTTGCATCAATAAGACAGCTGACAGCAGCAAAAGGAGAAAACCGCTCACATGCAACCAGAAAAATGTACATACATGGACTTCATCCATGGACTCCTGCACATTCTTCCACAGCATCCAGGCACGATCACACACTGTGTCTGTCACATGAAGGCTCTTACACAGGCTCACAAACTCAGCATCCTTCTCTTTGTGCCTGCAGGATGGAAAACAAAAATTATTATTATTATTAAAAATTATTATCACAGAGAACTCCTAAGCACACACAAATATGACAGCAAAAGCCTCCCCTTACTCTTACCTAAAGTTTGTGTAAGTCAGATAATATTAGAGAGTTATAACCTTGTTAAATCGCGTTATATTTGTTAATAAACAGTTATATTCTGTGTGTGAGCACTTGTGTGTGGTTGACAAAACCTAAAGTGACTGATTTTAGCTATAAATCAGAAATGACCTCGTCTGAAACAGACAGGCTACAGGTTTGTCACATAGTAACAATGAACATACTATTAAACATTTAATTACGGTATTGTTTTACAAAATAAACAACAAACTTGACTGACTGCTAATGTAAGGTTGGGACCTGACTGGGATAACATAATTTATCTTACTTTTTCAAAGCTAACCCCGGGCTCTCTTTCCTTTCTGCAGAGCCACTTTCAGCACCGGGCTTCGACTCCTTGCTCTGTGCCGTCCCAGAGTTTCGTTTTTTAGGTGGCATCTCGGTATTCGCTTTCCTAACAGACAGATGTAATAATTATTTAAAAAATATAACGATGTTTTGAAGGTAATGAATAATGTTTACTAAATTTCAAGTCCACTACACGAGTTCTGCGGCAATAATACAACAAAACCAGCCCGACTTCCTGAAGCGAAGAATATGTACGTTCGTTTTGGTTACCTGCACCGCACGTCGGTGTGTGTGTCTACCTAGTGAAACAGCTAAAATCGACAACACCGAGAATACAAACACGTGCACTAAACTTTCTAACCCTTTTTTATTCTTATAAACTCTGTGCTGTTGATTCTAAAACTTATTGCACTATATTTACACCGCAAACTCTGTGAGGACGAGTGGGCTGTAGTCTGATCACGTGATCCACCGGCATGGCGGATAAGATAAACTAATGCACCAGATAAAAACGCGGGAAAATCTATAACGCAACATCCGCTCATTAGCATATAATCCCGCCACCTCGGAAAGCTTTTTTTTTTTCTTTTTTTACTGCAGAGTATACTGTTCATAGAAACCAGACATCATTTTAGATAATTCGGTGTAATTATGTTATTATTACAATTATGTAGGTCCTGAATAACCGCTTTCACTTTGTGTAAACTTGTTTTATATTTCTGCATGCAGCGGTGGCTTTATAACTGTTTACTGTAAATTTATTACTCTGTCCAAATGGGGATTGTAATTTTAAATGTTTGTATAAAGTAATTGTAGCAGTCGCTGCATCAGGACTGGAAGAAAATATGACGAGCGTATGACGAGCTATTACACACGTGCAAATAGTGCCCTCTTGTGATAAGTAATAGCACTTTCATTTCATTTCAGTTTCAAAAACTAATAACTGCAAGGTTTGAGAATATTATTTGTCATGGTCAGACATAAATTAAACGCATATGTCTGTTTTGTTAGAGGGGTCATTACAGATATAGGAACCAATTAGCGTAAGGCCACGCCCACTAGTCTTGATTGACAGACCGAGATGTTATCATGAAATGTGTCATGATGCAAAGAGCTTTCGGAAAAACGGTGCTGTGACATGAAAACAAAAGACTTGAAAAACGGGGCATTATGAAATAAAAGTGTTATTGTGAAATAAAAACAGTATTGTGAAATTAAAAATAGACTTGAAAAATGGGGTATTGTGAAATAAAAGTGTTGTTATAAGAGTTCATGATAATGATTTATGGAATTATTTCATAATTTATTGGTACTTTTGCATAGAGTTATTTATTTCATAATGNATAATGATTTATGGAATTATTTCATAATTTATTGGTACTTTTGCATAGAGTTATTTATTTCATAATGTCGTTTTTACATATTTAATTTTGGCACATTTGGCGTTCCATAGTTTAAACCTTCTTTATTTATGTTTTGTAAATCTAAATACAATACTGTACAGCAAAACTGGTATTTAACACTACAAGTATACAGCACACAGCAGTTTACATTTTCATGTGGATGTATTTCATCATTAGCAGTATAGTGTCACAGAAATAAAGGGTGTCATGACTTCTCTCGATTACAGATCACACTCTTTATTTTCATGTACAAGGGAAGTACAGACATGGACAGTTCCATACAACTTCAAAGTCTGAGCGCTTTGTAGTGGAAAAATTAAAGGACCTCGCAACTTCTTCAGGTTTGCAGATCACACACTTTATTATCTCGGAGCATTGACATGGACAGTTCCATACACCTTCAACCTCTCAGAACTTTCGCTCCTACTAATATACTGGTGGCGAATAGTGCTTTCAATACATCACATCAGAGAGGCTCCAGATTTCCTGTCTAAGTTTTGGCTGTCATTGTTAATCTTGGAACCACTTGTGCCACTTACAAGGACATCTTTCACAGTTTAGGCTAGAGCATGTTTTCACATGGTTATGGCAAGACAAGACTGTAACAGTTTCCAACAACAATCATTATCTTTTAGAAGGGTGTAAACCTCCTAGGAAGACAGTTAAAGATCCGGTCAGGAACATGAGTCCTTGGCCTTCACTGACCTGCCTTGCTCGGGCCTAATACAACTTTATGATCCCTGTTTAAGACAGCAAGAGCCTGTAAGACTAAACAAAATCTCCATCTTTGCACCATTGCATGAATAGGTGCAAGACATCTATCTACACATGATTTACACACACTTCATGAATGTAAGGCACAGGATTCACAAGATACAATGACAGCATAGAATACAGTATATGGAATACAATGGATACAATGATTATATAGACTTCATAAAGGTTACACACTTCATAAGGATTACACACTCGAATAAGTGGACACTTTAAAAGAATCATGAGTAGGAGTATAAAAACAATATGCAGTACATTTGTGGTGGAAATCTATAGTAATGTCACTATATTCATGAACGATGATATTCTAATCATGTCTCACAGTAACCTGTGTGTGAATCAGCATATTGGTGACCGCTTGTCATTGCCAAAGGAACAACACACCCTGACCTCATTCAAGGACAGGGGTGTACAATGTCCTGTTTGATGACAAACAAACTGCCCACGCTACCATTCTCAATCAGGGCATAGTCAATTACAGGAAATAGGAGGCACTGTGACAACCAACAGATAATGGTGGGGAGGATCAGGAGGTGTATGCTCAGAATCTGCTGTAATTGAGGGGAGGTTAAGCCCCCTATGAAACTGTATAAATCTGCTGTATGCATGTGTGAGTTCAGTTACTTTGCAAACTAACTCAGGTCTTTGTTACTTCAATAAAGATCTTTATTCCTCAGATGATTTTGCCTCTAAAAGTTTGATGTCTACCACACATTTACTTTAATTCTCACAGCTTCTGCGCCAATAAAAGTTTGGAGCTAAAAACTTTGGATATGTCAGAGAGGCTCCAAGCTTCCTGTCTGCACTTTGCTGTTTTCGTTAATCTTGGATCCACTTGTGCCAACTACAAGGACAGCTAGCACAGCTTATTTTGAAAACATGTTTGCATGTTAAGCACATAGTTATGGCAAACTACAGCTGTCTCGAACAAAAATCATCATTTTAGGAGGGCACGTCTTAAGCTTGGAGGACAGTTCAAAAGCTGGTCATGAAGATGACAAAACCTTGACCTTTGTGACCTCCTGGCCTGGGGGCTATACACATGATCACAAATGGAAAACTCCAGGAGTACAATAATATAAGGGTTAACACACTTGGATAAATGAATAACTTGAATATATAAAAAATACTATGCAGTAATATAAAAGATAGTATGCAGTACATTCAATTTAATTCACACATTAGACACTGTAAACACACACAAAAAGAGTTTCACCTACTGAAAAAACAGAAAATCTTCAGAAAGGCATAAAAAGGCATTTAAACGGCATAAAAACAAATCATAAGTGCAGGAACACCATGGTGATTAGACCTGAGCAACAAAGATGAAAACAAAATTAATTCAAGAATTAAAACACAAAATCTCAACCTCTTCCTCTGTGACTCTACTGTCTACTTGAACTCAGCTGTGAGCTGAGTTATTATTAAAAAGCCTAAGTCCAGCATAGAGCGGCTGAGTGAAGGTGGTCTGCACTCTGTGGAGGAGAGTCATGTTTTCAGAGACACTGTAGAAGTACAGAATACTTTCAGTGTGATCCAGATACACTCCTAGTCTGGAGGAATGAGGACCTGAGACAAGTTCTGATAGTGTTATGTATGAAACTATAACTGTTGTTGAAAAAATCTAATGACCAAGACTTATCATTGTATCCGAATGTGCTTTCACTCCCTGTTCTCTTAATGTCCTTGTAGGCGACTGCTATTATAACTCTTATCCTGCTCCACTCCACCTCCCAGTAACAACACCCAGTTAGACTCTCTCTGCTCAGGACCTGATACTTGTTAGCGAATCTGTCTGGGTGACTAGAATATGACTGGTGTTGTTTCACACGTGTTGCTTTTCTGTTCCCCTCAGATAATGACACAAGTGTGTTTGCTGTGTTTGGATCCAGTGTGACTTGATGTGAATATTTTAAGAATCCAGCTCTGGTTTTGGGTTCTAGTTGTGGCAGTAAAACATCCACATCATTCAGTATCAGTGAGATCTTGGTCCTTTCTTCACTCAGAATGTTCTGTAGTTTGTCTCTGAGCTCTGACACAGAAGATGTCACATCCTCAAAGTACCTCAGAGGATGGATCTTGATGCTGGCTGAGTCTTNTCTGACACAGAAGATGTCACATCCTCAAAGTACCTCAGAGGATGGATCTTGATGCTGGCTGAGTCTTTAGATTCACTGAGATGTGACTTTGAGGGGTAATTGTATAGGAACTGGACATGATCATCTGTGAGTGACAGCTGCTGCAGCTCAGCGTCTTTCCTCCTCAGATCACTGATCTCCTGCTGCATCTTCTCCTGAAGCTCTTCAGCTCGACTAACGTCAGCTACCTGCTGGGATCTGATCTGCTGCTTCACCTCAGAGCTTCTTTTCTCCATCAGACAGATCATATTGTTGAAGATCTCCTCACAGTCCCTCACTGCTTTATCAGCAGAGTGATTGATAGCCTCCACCTCCTGCTGAAGCACCTTCACATTTTTCTTTTTGTGTTGAATTCTTTGCTGGATGATTTGTCGACTCACCTCGAGCTCTTTCTGCCTCTCAGTCATTTCTGCTGCAGCTGAGACTGCTGAGGCTGTGGTGTGGCCTTTATGTTCATCCACAGAGCAGACACAACAGACACACTGCTGATCAGTGTGGCAGGACACCTTCATCACCTCATCATCATGAGAGCAGACATTCTCCTGAAGCTTCTTGGAGGGATCGACCAGCTTGTGTTTCTTTAATAGAGCTACATCATAGTGAGGCTGGAGGTGTTGCTCACAATAAGAGGCCCAGCACACCAGACAGGATTTGGAGGCTTTCAGTTTTCTCCCTTTACAGCAATCACAACCAACATCTGCAGGTCCAGCATAGCAGTGATCAGCAGGAGCAGCTTGGAGTTCTGTTTTCTTTATCTTCTCCACTAAATCTGCTAACATGGTGTTTTTCACTAAAAGGCCTTGGTATGAAGGTCTGTCTGCACTGAAGGCAGCTGTAGATTTTCTTCTCATCCCAGAAGTTTTTAATACAGCTCAAGCAGTAGCTGTGTCCACATGGAATGGCCACCGGATCCTTCAGTAAATCCAGACAGATTGAACAGAAGAAAGTTTCTTGATCCAGCTGAATTCCTTGCTGCGCCATTTCTTCTCTCGGCAACAGAGAATGTCTGAAAGTTTCACCTCCTGTAAACTGAGAGCAGTTTGTTCTCTGATCTAAAACGTGCAGTGTTCCTTTTGTGGTTTCTGGAATGCTCAGGTCAATGACCACATGTTGATTATGTCCATTTTTAAAGCAGCAGATCTGTGAAGGGGTGGGAACAAAGAGGCCTGTGCACAGCAAGTAGAGGTCTCTGCAAAGCGTAGGTGGGCGTTCCTCAGCCATTGTGGGCGTTCCTCAACCAGTGGGCTTTCCTGCACCATTTGTGATTGGCTGTGGGCGTTCCAAAACCTTCAGACGTTGTACTCTGCAGAGAACCCCTACTGCACAGAGCTGTCTCAGGAACCAGAAGGACAAATCATTCCAAGACGATGAGACTCATTGGCTGGATTTACACTACAAATCTTGATACTCAATTTCGATCTTTGGCCTATATCTGATTTTTTGTTCAACGTATTTACATTTCTTTTTTTAAGCAGCTCTTATCTGATACCTGTTTACATGGCTTTGACCTGTAGCAGCCCAGATGCATCTGCGCATGCGCACATTTCTGAGATGGATGTAAAGAAAATGAAGATGAGAGAATGATTTAAAAATATGATCAGCGGGTTAGCAACTTTCAAATGCAGAAACATCTGATATGTTGTTTGAGCGTTTCTCTCTCCCATCCGGACATGTATTTTCGTCGGTTAATCACGGGGAAGAAGCAATGCAGCCTCAAGGGGGCACAAGCCAGTGTCCTCCTTGTGCCGGTCCCAAGCCCGAATAA
>VXCM01002510.1:0-67500 GCA_014773175.1 Lucifuga dentata
AGTACTCTTCCTTGGCATGAAACCATACTGCTGCTCAGAAATGCTGACTTCTGCCCTTAGTCTAGTGGGTGGTTATATTTCACAATTCAAATACGAATGAATGTCTTGTTAGTGACAACTGAATTCCAAAGGAGATTCAGGTGGTTTGTTTTAAACTATTAATAATGAAGAACAATAAAGAAAATCATAAGGAAATTATCTCTTTTTGTTTACCGTGTTTTTATTAAACATTTTAGCTTTTAAACAAACTATAAACGGGACAGCAAGGCAGCATACAGTACAAGCATACCACAAAATTAAAGGGGCAAACACAAAGATGCAGGAATACTGATCAACCACACACAAGCGTGTAAAAATGAGCACCTGATAGCCTTTTTTTTTTTTTTTTTTTTTTAAGAAAACTCAACTGAATCAACATACATCTTAAATGTGACAGTTTTCAGTGAACGTAACCGTCAAAGGCCATCGACGCAGCGACGCACTCAGGGTAAGTCATCAGATAAAAAGGTCACTAGTTTATCCGAAACACAGCGGCTATAGCTAACTTAGCTACAACTAGCTTGAACTTAACTTTTAAACCTCAGAATTATCCATTACATTAAATAACACAAAGACATAAATAAGCGGTCAACATTGTTATAAATGAAATACCTATCACACAAACTCAGTCAACAAAGTGAAACAACAGACACATTAGCCACATATGTAGCCTGACCTAACAGCTTTATCAAGTTAGCATTAACATTTGGCTAATGCAGCTAGCATTAAGATGATTTATGGAGCTGAATTCAGAGTTGAGCGGTTGTCATTTTGCCATTTATCAAATCTCAGGGCTTACCGGACGCTGAGGGTTTCCGTGTCCACCTCGTTCAGCTGTTTTTTTGGACTGTGTCGTCTCTAAAGAACTTTTCTCTGACTCCCCATCTCTAAAGTTCTGTCCTCAACATTGCTAATACGGTATATTAGCTCCTCCTGGTGACTCCACTCAGCTGAAAGCGAATTTCTGAAAATACCCAGTGCTACCTATACAGTAAATTTGCTACCGCAAAAACGAGAAAAACTAACAAGAAATTAAGACAAAAATAAAATCACAAACATAAGAGCGACAGATAAGACAATTATTTAAATGGATTCATATGGATTCATACAAACTGGAAAAATTTAAATTAGCAGTAATTTCAGGATAATAACAATAAGCATAAAGTGCGCTTCAGAAATATGTACGGATTTTGCTGATATATTTAGGGAAGACTGCTCCTAAGACAATAAATAAATACTTTTTTTTTTCAGTTTACTGAGTAAAAGAATGCTTAATACAAGTGTTTTTTTGTTTTGTTTTTTTTTTGAGAGAGAATTCACTCTTTGTATATCTACTTAACTTCGACTTGTCACAGCAGGTAAATCACAGGTGAAACTAATAGCATTAATCATGACTCCAATTCCAATTAGGTCCCTCAGTTCCTGGTTCACAACGTTGGTACTACTAAATGGAAAACAGTCATCATTAACAACATTAAGTACACCTGAGTTCAAGGCAAAACCTCTGCCAGTTCCTAAGACAAAATATCATAAATGGTATGGAAGCTCATTCTAGCAGGAAAATGAAATTTGGTTTTAAAGCCAGGAAAGAAAAAAAACAGTAAAATTTAACTCTAAATATCTCATACAAATTTGATTTATAAAATGCAAATCATAGGTTTAAAATTCCAACACAGTCAAATTACAAGACAGTGAGTAACAACTTGGACTTAGATGATCAAAACTATTCATTTTTATATCAACATTTAAATTATAAAGAACCATTTTAGCCCAGATATCCATTTGGAGTGCCCTTAAAAAGTTATGACAGCTGCAAAACCAAAACAGGATATTTAGTTAAATAGGAAAGTTTACTATTACAGATGCCAGTAAGAGTTAAAAAAAAAAAAAAAAAAAAGGAATCAGTCATTAAATAATTAAAGTTTATTCATCTATATTAACCAAATGTGGATGACACTTTAACATAATAATCATTAAAGTTCCCCGTATAACATTTCAGCATTGTGAAAGTTAAAATAAAATGCTACATTCACTTTGTACCACTGGTTAATGTGTCATTAAAAACATGAGTTCCTGTTTTGTTCTTTCTATAGACTTGTATTTGTGGCAAACTATATTGTCACATAAAAAAAAACAGTTAAACCCTTTACAAAACACAGGAAATATATCAAAAAGCTGCACAATATCTCTCCATATATAGCTACTCAATAATTTAATCAACCAGTGAAAAAACTCAAGTGATGAAATCAGTTTTTGTGTTTTGTGCACTATAATGCACACATAATCACTTTACTAATTCTAAGTTTTAGGCACAATTACCAGTAGGTGATATGAATTATATTTTTAATTGCAATAATATCACAGGGTATTCAGGGTATTACGGTATCACAGGGTATTTACTGAAGAATTCTAAATTGTATTCAATGGAACAATGATGAGTGACAGCAATGAATTATCACTCATCCCTACACACATTTTTTCTTGATATGTTAATGTGGCTGAAACATAAAATGTTGAGCTGGGACATTTTTTCAGAAGTAACTATAGTCAAGAAAGAGGTGTATATATAATTATGAAACAGTAAAACAGCCCAAACGATTTATCCCACCTTATTTTGACCAATCCAAATGGACAGAACTTGTCATTTGCTTAAGTACAAAATTAAAATGAGGCATACAGTATTTATCAGTAACAGTGCATGATGACTCTGTCCAGAGATTATCAGATGAAGAACAAAAGTCTCTTCTCAGCTCTTCCCCATCATCTTCAAGAGGAGCTACAGAGGAATAAAATCAAACACAGCACTGGTTTATCTTAGTTTGCATAGAAAATCACCTAAAAGACGTTAAAACTCCATACTACAGGTTGACATTGTGTGTACTTTTCTGAGTAAGCCATGCTTGCTGCTACAGATAAGCACTGTAAATGTTACTGGGAAAAGTGAAGAATTTCTTTTTGTTCTGTTTTATTGGACATTCTTTAAAATCAGCTTAAGATAGAAGTACTTAATTCCCAAGTTGACATCATGCTAATGTACCAATAAGCCAAAAAAAAAAAAAAAAAAAANAAAAAAAAAAAAAAAAAAATTGTAAGTAAGCTTAATTCTTTCTAGACTGATGTTCTTGTAGACAACACATTTTCAAAATTTGGACCAGCTTTATCACCACCGTCACTGGATGTTCCTGTTATTGCAGACTGTACATTAATAGTGAATCTCTAACTGAAGCTTTGATGTGTGCTAGTACTAAAGCGTGTGTTTTTTATAATAGTCAGCTTTCAGAATTGAGTGGTATTCCTTGTTGAAGACAGTTTCTCTAGCGTGCCCATTCTCAGCTCTGAACATATGTTGATACATATGTTGTTATCCTAGAAGCATCTATCATAACTTATTTCCCTGCTTCTAAAACAACAGCATCCTTAACAAAAAAAAAAAAAAAANAAAAAAAAAAAAAAAAAAACACCATAAGGCTCTGGAAGACGATATCTATTGTTAAACAGTTTTGGCTTTGTGTACACACACAGTTTGTACCTTTGTGAGGTGATACTCTCCATCCGTGAGTTGTTCGATGATATCAAAGTGGTCTGTGTTGGGCACATCCTCCATTGCTACATTTAATCCTTCTGCTGCCAACATCTTTAAGAAAAAAAAAGTGTCAGAAAGTGAAATGAATAGAAAAGTGAGATATGAACAACCATTTAAAAATTCCAAGATAATACTTGTAAATATACAGTGGAAATCCAATTGCTCAGCTTGTGGAAGTCTGAACTTGTTGAACAGAAATCTGCTTAACTCCTGAGTTTGATCAGTAACCCGCAGAATGATGTGGATCATAAGCAATAACTGTATACACATCTCAGACTCAGAATGGATTGAGGGAAACAATCACTTGTTGCATCTGATAAAGGCTGTGACAAACTACCATCATGCTCTTTACAAGTGTTGAATTCACTTTCAACTTTGGCCTTGAGAGTATGTTCAAACTTCTAAAATCATGTTTAGGAAAAAAAACCTTAACACTCTAACCCAAGTAGCATTCATGCTCTGTCAGCTTCACTGACTTTGTAATATTCTTCTGACTGCTTGCGGAACTCAGGTGAGTCATTTTGTGCGATGGCGATGACAATGTGGCAGCTGGAGGAGGAGAGTTTGAGCTGAGGGACCAGCTTGCTGGGGCTGTTCCTCACTGCAACCTCCCTATAAGCAGACAGACAGACAGACAGACAGAGGGAACAATTACCGACTGGCACTGACAGTCCAAGCGGAGAACAATTACACATAAACACACACAAAGACATTTGCATGCACAGTTTCTCTATCACAAGCCACTAGTGGCACTCCACAAACACACAACACTCATGCTGTCTGCAAAAAACTGAGCAAGAGAGTGAGACGTACTCTGTCATCTTCAAAGGCTCGTTGATATAAGTTGACAGGATGGGCAGGAGGTCATATATGCCACTGACCAGGAAAGCACCTGGTAACAATAAAAAGAAAACGTTTATCATCTCTGCATCATTTATGTCTCAAATATTTCATTCATGAGTATCCCTTTTTATTGAGTCATACAGTATGATGGCGTATTAGTGCCATATGAAGAAAAAAAAAGCAAGGGGCATTATTTCGTGTTTTTAAACATGCAAATTTGCACATTTAAAGACTCAAAAAAAGGCTGTATGTATGCTGTCCGTATGCCATATAAAAAAGTGGCAAATTTGCACGTTTAAAAACACGCAAATTTGCGAGTTTTCAAATTCAAAAAAATAATAGGGGGAATCACCACCTTACCGTTGTGACTGTATGTCTGCAGTAATGACATTATTAAATTATACCTTACCTTACCTTTCACTGGATTTAGCAATAAAGAAAATTGTGCTTTTAGCGCAAAATCATCTAATTATCATATGCACACGGACTTTTTTTTTGAGTTTTTAAACTGGCAAATTTGCATGTTTTTAAACGTGCAAATTTGCCAGTTTAAAAACACAAAATGATGCCCCTCGTTTTTGTTTTCTTCATATGGCCCTAATACACCGCTGTACATACAGAGATCAAGTGCTGCCATTTTTTTTTTTTTTTTTTTTNTTTTTTTTTTTTTTTTTTTGCTCTTCCTGTCTCACCTTTAATCTGAGGGGTGATGTTGTACTGCGACCAATCAGTGGAGAGAACCATTGCAGCCAGGTGAGCTCCAGCAGAATGGCCAAACAGGTACAGACCACTGGATAGGGCAAAAGATCAGCAAGATTTTATTTAAAACAAAAAAAAGAAAAAAAAAGAAACAATAAACATGTAACGATTCATAGGTTTCACGATAATGCTCCGTTATTTCAACAAATTAAAAATTAACACTAAAAACAAATGGTTTGTACAAAATGATGTCCTGAAGTACCATGAAGTGTTCCACAGGTATAACAGAATGATAATAATTTGCTCATTCACCATAATACACTTGTACCAAAAGAATAAAAATGGAAAAAATAACACACCAGGATTCAAACCGAAAATCTCCACAATGCATCATCTATATCAGCAGGAATCAGTGGGAGATTCCTTTTAATTTTGTGGTGATAAATATTTTCCAGTCTGCATATAGAATATTACCTGCAGGATGAACACTGAACCTGTGGTGGTAACCCTCCACCCAGAAAGAACTGCATTATAACATGATGAATTAAGATTAACTTGATTCCAGTGGTGTTAATAAAAGGGAAGAACTAACAAAAAGTGCAGGTACCTGATATGAGAATACTGCTGAATGACAGACACAACGCTTCGGCGTACTTGGGACACCATCAGGTCCATGTTTCCTGAAACAGATGGGAAAGGGATGACATTCCTACTACATCTACTTAAGCCGGTGACCCCACAGCAGAAACAAAACTCTCTACTGTAAGAATTCAGAAAGAGTCTACCTTTGGGAGCAGTATCATAGTCAACAGCGACCACCACTACTCCTTTATGGACCAAAGGAACAGCCATGAATCCTGACTCTTCCTTGCTGTGCGTGCAAATAGTATGATGAAAAACCTGAAGACTGAGAAATGCTGTACATCTACATGACATTTCAGAAACCACAGAGAACAGAACATTGTACCTGAGAAACTGCCAGTACCCTCCATGTAGATAAATAACAAGAGGGACATCTGAAACAGAGGGAGGAAGGTATTACTGGTTCTGTTCTGCATACTCGAAATGATACACTGCGACACACACACATGGCTGTACCCAGAGAGGAGGTGCTGGGTATGTACACATCCAGTTTCTCTCCATCTCCCTCTCCATATGGCACATTGAGTAACGTTTGAGCCAGGCCACGGGCACGCTCTGTACCTGGACACACACACACACACACACACAGTGAACTTAAAGAGACTTGAGTTTAGATGATAATGGAACAATCGAATCGTGGTAGAAATGAAAGATTTCCGATGCATCGAATCGCAAAGGAGACGATGATTTACACCCCTTTTATATAAATATGTCTCACAAATATTTCAGTTGCATCAGTCTGTTTAGGAAAGTATGTAGTATGTAAAGTATGTAAAGCATGTATTGCACTTTGCTTTTTTTTTTGTTTTTTTACATGTTCCAAACCCCACTATAACCTGGGCTAAAAATTTTGTGAAGTTACACTGATTATGAATGGGCACCAAATTTGACAGCACACGTGTGCTGTGACAGTGTCACTGATCGGTGTTTTGACTGAGCTTCTGTCTCAGGATGAGCTATGAGGAAAACGTATTAGTCAACATTCGTCAAAAATCAATCCAAAATGTACTCAAAAATAAGCTAACCAATCTCTTTTAGAGCTGTTATGACAGTTTATACTTGCTCACAGACAGAGAGGAGCTCACATTATCAGTCCTCCACTGGATCGAAATGTTATTAGACCATTACGGAGCTCCAGAACACACCCACCTGCTCTAATAGCCTTCACGTGGGCCTGGATCACGTCGTCTGCAGACATTCTGTGAGACCACCTGCTGGGTGAATACTGCCAGGCAAGCTCCTGTCACACGGAGAAACACTTTTTTGTGAACACTGATAGCAACCAAGCCGCCATGAAAGCCAGCTGCTGCGAGCTGATCAGTGACATAAACACGGCGAACAGCGCCCTCTGCTGGTACTAGCTTAGCTTAGCTCTGCCTGCACAGCCTGGAGTATACGTGTGGACTTCTTCGGTGTGTAGTGCATTCAAAGAATTTATTAAGGATTTAATAAATTAATTGTACATTTAAATTAGTCTATTAAAACACTTGGTTAAAAAAAAATTATTCAATGTCCCAAGACATGTCATATCACCATAAGAGCCTAAAGATTCTTTTAAAATCGGTTTCACTTTTCTCATCCTAATCACAATTTGACACATTTAATGCTAAATTGCGGAAATGATTTAACTGCTTTCTCTGTCCACATATAGCTCTACAGCTACTTTTTCTGTCATTAGAATAATCAGACTTGAACTAGATTTGACATTTAACAGTGGAGACAACAGTTTAGACCTGTGGACCCACAGACTTGCAAAATATTTATTCAAGGTTTGAAAACAGACTCAACGATGACATGGAAAAAAAAAACAAACAAACAAACAAAAAAAACCCCAGAAGAGATCAGTCTCGTGTATCAGAGATTAAAAAAAGTTGATTTCTTACATCTTTGTTCATTTTGGCCCAGTGAGTCATTCTGTCGCTTGAAGTTATTTCAAAAGAAATTCCACTGACCCACAAGCAACATACATGCGCATAGCATGAGGCTGAAGAACTGAACTTTGACACACACGTGAACTTCTGAGTTCATTCCGAATTCCGTATTTACAAGGAACGCAGCGTTAATGATCCCATCCTTTCACCTGATTGGTACAGAGATTAAGAAGGAGTAGGCAGAGGTGGAGGTTTAATGCGAGGTCAAAAGCCTAGTATTTGAAGTTTTAAAGTCTACCCGCCTATGTAAATTAAAGTATTTATAATTCTTTGCACATTGCAGTTCAGCTACATCCACGTTTACAAACGGCTCGCTGTTTGAGGTCGAGCTACTGGAAATGTGGGAAACTGCATGATGTAGCAGGTGCAGAAATTAGGGAACCAGAGATGGTAGATAGATGGGCGTCAACAGTAGCCTGTTGTGTTGTCAGAGCAGCAACTATGTGCAGATTTGTCACAAATAATGTGTACAGAAATCTGAAGAATTCATTAATGATTTTTACACACTTTGGCATGAATGATAAAAAAAAATATGTCTCATAATATTTGTACCGAAACAGGAGCTACCCTGCAGCTTGGCAGAGGTACCTCCAACTGCATCTTTACAACAGGCAGGCTTTTGAGGAAAGAGAAAGTACAGTGTAGATATTTTTCTAAAAAATAGATTTAAAAAGAAAAAAAAAAACAGACCAGTCAGTCAAGAGAAACTAGAAGTGAATAGAACCAGAGAAGTGCAGAGAAGTGCAGAGAAGAACCACTGAAGTATGCAGTAAATGTGCCAAAAAAAAAAGGACAGTTGGCATGGGAGTGTAAGTTTAGNCTGAAGTATGCAGTAAATGTGCCAAAAAAAAAAGGACAGTTGGCATGGGAGTGTAAGTTTAGGTGAAATCTCAATGAAAATGCACATAGTTGGGACAATCAGAACCAGAATTTGCAACAAGTAGCATCACCTGCTCCACCTCCACCTCCACCTCCACAACAGGTGGTTTAACCCATGTATAGAGAAATTGAGTATTACAGTGAAACTCAACCTGGGAATCTAAATTTATCAAAGCCCAAAAGATGATAGTTGACATGTTGAAGTAGTTAAGTAGTAGACAGTTGAAACAGATGACAGATAGTGCTTTTAGTCAGTCTGCATTCTTTATCTCAGCAGCTAAAGAGTGGAATCTACTGCCAGTACAGATTAGAGAGCTTAATACTTACTGCTCCTTCTCAGGTCAGTTAAAACAGTGGCTCATTGAGAATCAGACCTGTCAACATCATTAATGTACCAGCTGCCTGTTACCATCTAGCTGTTGTCCTGTTTGTTTGTGTTGAGTGTTGACTGTTTTGTTATTGTGACATGTTCTATTATTCTGTTTTTATTGATTCATGCATGTTGCTTGTGGTTTTACTCTGTTTATAGCTATGTTTGTATTTTTATTGTTTAATTAGAGTATTAAGTTGTAAATGTATATTTTATTTGTATACTGCAGCCTTCTGGGCTAACTCTGGCTCATTTAGTTTACTGTTTTATTGTTGATTAATGAGCATTGTCCCTTACAAATAAACTAATAAACTAAATAAATAAACAAATAAACTAATAAACTAATAAATAAACTTACAAATAAACTAATAAACTAATAAGTGAAATGAAATGAAATGATCTCATGACAGATGTATCCAGGCGCAATGTGTCAAAACAATAAAAAGATTAGAGCGGAATAATATTGCCTGGAAGAAATAAATCATATTATTCTTATTATTATTGCTGTTGTTGTTGTTATTGTTGTTAATCATAATAGTAGTGGTATAAATATATAGTCTTAAACAAAGATTTTTAAATAAATTCTATTTACAGCATATCTACAAAGACAAATAATAACATGAGAACAAATTCAGTTTGGACTTAAAGCAAAGAATAACACAAAGGGATCCCAGCAGTAACAGACCATCCTCGATGCTATGATTGGTTCCAAGTGGCGCCGGCGCTTTTTGCCGCCCCACCTAATTGGTGCAAAGTATCACGTGATCGTCTGACAAGCCTATTTTCTCTATGCTCATTGGCTGATTAAATTTCTGGTATAAACTCGTACCGGTAGTGCTTGGAACGCGCCATATTCAACTTCTTTCTTACAGTGCAGTTTTCCAGAACACGGCTAATTTCATTTATTTTATTTTATTAAAAATTATCCTTTTTAATAATAATTAAAAAAAAAAAATGGACAGTGTGAATTTTCCGAGAGTTCTCCCGAATTCCCCGAGGAAAGTCCGAGGACAAATTCAGGTTCGTAGATGATTAATGTAACATTAACCAGCACTAGTCCTTAATTAAGTTTAGTTAGATAAACAGAACATAATGTTTTTATGCACGTGTTTAAACCATTTGTGGTTTAGTCCTTAAACTTTGAGCTAACTCACTATCCTAACTGAAAGTCCCTCGCTGTTTACAGGTCATCTTTGGGCCGATGTTTTCAGGAAAAAGGTAAGTTAATAATGCTTATTAGCACACAGAAACCTGACACGTTTTGTTCGCAGGTGTAGCTGTTGTCAGATGTCATTCACTACCGTAACAGATCCTTTAATGCCACGAACTCCCAGCAGACTTAAACTACCCGCCAAATGTGCAGCATCGTTCACTCATACAAGTCAAAAGCGACGTTTAAAGTGTGCAATTTGTGTATTTGTACATGAAGCTACAACTTTGGTTACTTATTAATACCCAATTCATGCAAATTTAGTGCATTATACTATCTTACATGCCATGTACTACCACAAATGTACTGTATATTACCAGAAAAGTAGTCTATAGAATGCTTCTTGAAATCGGTATTAAAGCAACATAAGACAATTACACAAACATGGTATTTTCTTGTACAAAGCGTCGTACAATCTGCACTAACAGAATATAAGTCTTTCAGATTGTCATGAAGCCAGTAAGTTGGTCCTATTGTTACTTTGCTTTTGGTGGAGTGATGTTATTACAAAGGTTTTAATAATGTTTACTTTCTGCCTGCTTGTCGGTACAGAGCCAGTAATATGCCACAGGAGTAATTAAGTGATTAGTTCTAAACAAGTAAGAACATTAACAGAAGTTGTAGTTTTGATGCTAGTAATAGTAGTGGCAGTAGTAGTATTCATTTAAATGAACATTAATTACTTTAACAGGTTTTTTTTTTAATGTATACTTATTTTAGTAAATTTAATTATTCTAACTAACTTAACTTATAGAGAAAGCAGGCTCCATAATTTTATGTCACTGGTGTAATTTAATGAATTTCTTTTATTTTGCAGCACTGAATTGATGCGAAGAGTTCGCCGTTTCCAGGTAGCTCAGTACAACTGCTTGGTGATCAAATATGCCAAAGACACACGTTATTCTCAATCAGGCATGGCCACGCATGACAAGTAAGTGACTTTTAAAGTATTGTTTTAATTAAGAGCTTTCTGTACTATTTCTGTAAAGTTTGGCTGGAGGTGACTGAAGTGGATGTAGAGATGTTAGGGCTTTGTGACCTACAGGAATAAATACAAAAGATATAGAATAGAATAGAATAGAATAGACTAGACTTTATTGTCCCCATAGGGACATTTGTTCTGGACTCCAAGTTGCCACACAAACATCCACGACACATATCACAACACAGTCCATAGTAACACATAACATATATCACAATCGACAACAACATCAAATCGACACATTAAAATCTAAACGTATTGCACAGACCCCGCGACCTCGACAAGTGACCTCAGTGTAGACTGCTATTAAGAACTTTGACTGATACAGGCACAAATGAGTTCTTAAACCGTTTTAGTTTAAAGTGTGGAACTCTATATCTTCTGCCAGAAGGTAACAGTTCATATTGTGAATACAAAATATGACAAGGATCATGTTGGGAACATTCAACCGGCATTCAGAAAACCTACACCTGTGAAGGCATCCACACTGTGTGACTATATAGGAAAAATTACAAATATATAACACTGTATTAAAAACTTGATTGTCGAAAGATGACCGATGATTTTCTTTTTTTATTACATTCAAGTTTATTTTCATGTCAGGTCTGGGTCATATAATAATGAACTTTAATAATTACCAGGTTTACCTGACTTGAACATAAAGAAATCGGGAATTGTTTTAAATTGTTGTTAGGGATAAGCAGACAAGGGTAAATACAGTATAATACAGTATATCCTTGTTCCCACTGATTTGCAAAATATGAGCACAACTACCCCCTTGTGGTGAGATTCTGCAGTACATGTAGATAATTTTCTTGCACACTAATAATTATCAAACTGCCAAAAAAAAAAAAAATTCTTTATCTGGTCTTAATACAAAATAAAGCGTTCCTCAATAAATTAAACACATTTTGTACATAAAATGACATAGACTAAGAAATTTAGCAAGGTAACAAGATAACACTCAATTCATTTAAAATAAGGATTCTCCCTCTGTACATTCAGAAACACAATGGAAGCGATTCCAGCCAATCGTCTGCAAGATGTACGGTCTGTGGCATTACA
Source organism: Lucifuga dentata (assembly GCA_014773175.1). Lineage (NCBI taxonomy): Eukaryota > Metazoa > Chordata > Actinopteri > Ophidiiformes > Bythitidae > Lucifuga > Lucifuga dentata. The sequence continues at coordinate 12,244 of VXCM01002510.1, forward strand.
AGCCTGCGTCATTGGAATTGATGAAGGCCAGTTTGTGAGTATGACTTTTTTTTCTTAGCTTCAATTAAGCTAATTACTGTTCAGCATCCAGGATGTTTTTCTCCCAACAAGTAAGCAGATAACTCAATTCGTAGTGACTGTCCCATCAGTTCAGTTCATCGTGTCATACTCTAGGGTTTGTATCAGGCTGGGTTATTATAAATGTCAGAAAGGATTAATGCTCAGACCACATCCAGTTTTTTAATCACTAGACTAGCTCTCTCGAGACAATATATATATATATATAATAAGACCTCATGTATCTCTGTGCACTGCAAAATTTTAATGAATGAAATAACATTAACTGACTGAAAACCATTTTAAGAAACATTTTACCCGTGCCCTTTGTGGCTTTTAATGCTGTTGATTTTTAAAAAATAATTATTTCAGGTTGCCTTGTTCTTTCATAACAGTTTCAACCTGTTTAATGAAATAAGTTGCATTTATTTAACTTGTGACAAACATTGGAACATTGGTTTAGAAAAGTGCTAAATGATTGTTTACTTATTTCCATGTTAACAAACTAAAGCTGTGTGTATGTGCTGCTGTAGTTTCCAGACACAGTGGAGTTTTGTGAAGAGATGGCCAATTCAGGGAAGACTATCATTGTAGCTGCCTTGGATGGAACCTTCCAGAGAAAGGTGTGTGTGTGTGTGTGTGTGTGTGTGTGTGTGTGTGTGTGTGTGTGTGTGTGTGTGTGTAAATCGGTGTAGTACTTGCAAACATTCAGTTCAAAATAAAAGGCCGTTGTGTGGATGCTGCAGGGGCAGAAAGAGCCCCACTGTGGATTTAGACAAAACACAGTGTCCAACAGGAAGAAGACATTTTTGAGGAGTGATGGGGAACAAAACATGGTTCAATGTGGCTATTATTCCACAGCACAGTGTGTCTGTTCTCCGCTTGTAATATAATTACACCTGCATCCATTCACTGTTGTGCTGTCCTGTGCATTCCTATAGCCATTTGGAAACATCCTAAACCTGGTCCCTCTGGCTGAGAGCGTCGTGAAGCTAAATGCCGTCTGTATGCAGTGTTACAAAGAGGCTGCATACACTAAGAGGCTGGGAGCAGAGAAGGAGGTGAGCAGGGAAAGAAGTCCAGTCAAGAAGCATTTTCAATAAGTTTGTCCCAAAATGCTTTAAATTAAGAGCATACAGATTTCAATAAAACTCTGCAGTCCTTCATTTTCACCTCAGCCGTTTAATGAACAATTTTGTGAACTTAAAAAGATAAATATAAAGATGGTTTTATGGTCTAAATATGAACCAATCTGAAATACACACCCAGTTAACATGCTGAAACAACATAATACAAAATATCAATTGTCAAACATTTCTCTTTATGAATGTCTCTTATCCATATAGGTGGAAGTGATTGGTGGAGCTGACAAGTATCAGGCAGTATGCAGAAAGTGTTATGGAGGTCTGGTGACGGATAAAGAAAACAGCGCCCCCTTCAGGGATGAAATGCCACAACATGCGCTCACAAGCAAACAAGTGGACTCTGGGTTTCCCAGGAAACTCTTCTCTTCCCTCCACCTCTGAATGTAAAATATAGAACTTAAATAGTGAGATTCAGAGGGGTGTGTGTGTGTGTGTGTGTGTGTGTGTGTGTGTGTGTCTCAATCGGTGTAGTACTTGCAAACATTCAGTTCAAAATAAAAGGCCGTTGTGTGGATGCTGCAGGGGCAGAAAGAGCCCCACTGTGGATTTAGACAAAACACAGTGTCCAACAGGAAGAAGACATTTTTGAGGAGTGATGGGGAACAAAACATGGTTCAATGTGGCTATTATTCCACAGCACAGTGTGTCTGTTCTCCGCTTGTAATATAATTACACCTGCATCCATTCACTGTTGTGCTGTCCTGTGCATTCCTATAGCCATTTGGAAACATCCTAAACCTGGTCCCTCTGGCTGAGAGCGTCGTGAAGCTAAATGCCGTCTGTATGCAGTGTTACAAAGAGGCTGCATACACTAAGAGGCTGGGAGCAGAGAAGGAGGTGAGCAGGGAAAGAAGTCCAGTCAAGAAGCATTTTCAATAAGTTTGTCCCAAAATGCTTTAAATTAAGAGCATACAGATTTCAATAAAACTCTGCAGTCCTTCATTTTCACCTCAGCCGTTTAATGAACAATTTTGTGAACTTAAAAAGATAAATATAAAGATGGTTTTATGGTCTAAATATGAACCAATCTGAAATACACACCCAGTTAACATGCTGAAACAACATAATACAAAATATCAATTGTCAAACATTTCTCTTTATGAATGTCTCTTATCCATATAGGTGGAAGTGATTGGTGGAGCTGACAAGTATCAGGCAGTATGCAGAAAGTGTTATGGAGGTCTGGTGACGGATAAAGAAAACAGCGCCCCCTTCAGGGATGAAATGCCACAACATGCGCTCACAAGCAAACAAGTGGACTCTGGGTTTCCCAGGAAACTCTTCTCTTCCCTCCACCTCTGAATGTAAAATATAGAACTTAAATAGTGAGATTCAGAGGGGTGTGTGTGTGTGTGTGTGTGTGTGTGTCTCAGTATTGGAGAGAAGTGTTTTTGTTTCATCTTAAATATTAGTTTTTAATATTTTGGCTTGAGTTTATCGTATTGGCTTAATCAGCCGACTGTATTTCTAGACAATCTTGTATATGTAATTAGCATTTGCTGCAATGCATGATTTGTGTGTAAACGGGACAATGTACCTAATGAACTTTGAAGCAGCTAACAAATCACTGACAGATTTCAGGACTACTATAATATCTCACTTTAATTTGGGAATTCTTTTGGCATCTTTATTACCATTTCCTGTTACAATATATTTACTGTCATATGTAGTTATGTTACTCCTTGATTTTATGGTTGACTTGCAACTACATATGGCAGGAGGAGCAGTACTGAGGGTTGAACAAGAGTAAAATTTATGGTTTTAATACAAGATCTGATTGAACTGTTGCTTGATTATGGCTGTGAGATCATTCTGCCTCCCACTTGAAAAAAAAAAAAAATTAGAAGTGAGGACCATAAGAGTGCAATATGTAATCTAATGCCCTCACATGCTGGCAACGACCAAAATAACCTGTGAAATCCCATCAGGCTCCAAGGCTGCACAGTGAGCTGCTGGCTTGGAATAGTAAACTATCACACACTTAATAGCAACACAACCTTAACATGTGAAAGAATAAAACAGTAGATTCTGATTGATTTTATTCTGTGCCCGTCTCACATATAAACAAAGTCTCAAGTAAATAGCCAGTGTGCTTCTGACACTATGAACTAGATTTATCACAAAAGAAGCAGGGCAACAGAAACTTCACAACTCAACAATTTAAAAAAACAACAAAAGTTAGCCAGTTTCCTGTGCCAGTAGTAGTTTTTAATAAAACAATTGACAGACATTTTAATGAATAAAACACATGATTTTTCTGCTATCATTCTAGTATCCTTAAATCTATGCCATTCAATCTAAAATGTGGACCTTCAATAAATACATCAAATTCGTTAATGAAAATACTGGAGAAATCAAGCTTTAAAGTACCTGGCTCATTGACTTGACCAATAAACTTTAACTACTGATACTGTCTCTGTGTTTGAAGTTATATCACTGGACTAGAGTACTGAGACTGAATACAAAGGCTTCTTCATTTCTAACTAGTGTGGACATGGTTGAGTGCAAAGAGTGGCCGTCCTCAACTATGTCCACAGTAGACAGTCCTGTGCCAGTCATGGCTGTGTCTGCTGACTTCTCCATTCATCTGAACGAAATAGAAGCTTTATGGTGGAATGCCAAAACATGTTCAATCTAAATACTCTAGTAAGTACAGTGATTAAACTTCAACCTCCTGGATATTTTACTACCTGGATGAAGAGGTGAAGAGAGACTTTAAGTTATAGTTATCTGTATATCTGTCATAGCCTCGTTTTACTATTTTTGCACTGCATGATAAAAAAAAAAGCATTATCAGCATATGAATGTTAATTTTAGCAAAAATCACTCAAGCACAGCATGAGGACAGCTGTGATACACAGCTGTTTAGCTGATATATATATATAGCCTTGAGATTTAAAAAAAAAAAAAATCTTACTCACACGGAAACATGCCTCCAAAGTTGAATTTTGAATTTCTCTCTTTGAGGGACACTTGAATTATAGTCGAGACAGATTTTTTTTTCAAATTGTGTGTATTTGGGTTCAGTAAGTTACGTGCATATTTTCTTCTGATAAAACACCTCATGTGAGTTGTACACATTACGTTAACATGAACTCTGCATTATGGCGCAATGACAGATAGCATCATACTCAATAAATACAACCACATTCTGATGTGTCGCTGTCATTTACACTGGTGTAAGGTCAGCTTACACCCACACAGCAGCCTTGGCAGTTCAAGCATCAGTTCCAAGTATTGTCAATGCTAGTTTGGCTGCTGGAAATCAGCATGAATGCTCAGGTGTCAAACTGACAGGCACATTACTGTAAGGCACAAAACGACAAAGTAAACCAGTGGTCTTGTTAAGAAGAGGTGTTAATGTGTCATAGATAAACACACACACACACATACAACCCAGTGTGCCTTCTTAGTGCTGGACTCAGTAGTCTGTCACACAGAGCCTGTAAATGTGATAAATATCAGTCCAGAAAACAAAATGTCACTAAGACCCTTTAATGAAGTCTGAGCACCTTATTCACAGGCTGAAGAGGGAGTGTTGCAGGTGGTTAATAAGTTACTGTTTCGTATGAGGACATGCTCAGTGGATAAACCTGTTCAATAAGTGCCTGTTTATCTACGTGCCCCTCCCTTCTGTCTATCTGGAGCTTAGCTACAAGTTTAAAGGGCAACACTTCATACTGACGTCTGTAACCCACTTTTACCAAACGTCTATAAAGGTTCAACCCCACAACAGATTTAGATTTGACTGGTATTGAAGTGTTGGAGAAGGAAACATAAGAGCAATTTTACTGCATTTACCAGTCTAGAAAGTTTGCTTTAACAAGTTTTCTTCTGAGGGTGATTTTATGGTTTAATAGTTCACAAGAAAAAGAGTACATCCTCTGTACAGACCCCATGTTTTTTTTTTCCCATGTCCCTTTCCCCGTTGTACTCCATAATACCAAATAGGCAAGCTAATGAGCTAGTCAACTGACAGAAATTGAGTCATCGCCAAACATTTGCTGGTTCCATCTTCTTACTGCTTTTTGCATTTGCATATCATTGTAACTTCAGGTTGTGGACTGTTGATCAGACAAAATAAGCAGGCTGAAGAGTTCACTCTGGGCTCTGAAAATTTGTGATGGGCACTTGTCCTTTTTTGACATTTTTATATAATCAATAATTAGTTCATTGAAAAGGAAAAAAACTCAGATTAATCGATAAGCACATATATTCTATAAATTAATGTCATTTATAATCACTCTTCCCATAGGTCCTCAATGTAAATGCACTATTAAGAAAGAACAAAAGAGACAAAAATAAATCAGGCACATACACCAATTAAAACGACAGCTTCGCATTGGGCAATTCACTGTACAAATGCACGTCCTTCTAGGAACAAAAATATTCCACACTTACAAAAAGGCTCCAACAAAGAAGAGGAATACGTGAAGTGCTGGTCACTTCCACTCTGATTGCAGCTTTCATTGGCAGATGTTGAATAATATAAGTATAATATATAAAGGATACCTCTCATGATCTACCTGTCAGGATTAGCCCTTTTGAGGTAAAAGTTGCATCTTTGCAAAAAGGTCAGTCAGATTATCCAATCATCAGCACTAATCAGCCTGATGTCTTAAGGTCTGACCACAGACTAGGAGCTATAATCATCAACTTGTATTTGCACTGCTCAGGTTCTCAGATCTCACAACACTTCTAGGAGTGTGTTAAATGAAATGTATAACCACATCAATATGATATAGCTCTGGATCTGTGCAGTACAACTACAATCACTACGTAAACCAGCTAACCTGGAACACCACCTCCCATCCATCCACCTCCCTTTGTCTCAGTAGTTAGGGGGCTGGTAGCCCACGTCTTCTTGTGGCTGGAGGCTTGAGGTGAAGGGAGTCTGCTGCTGCACATCTGGCCCACTGCTGGGATACACTGAATATGTGGTGGGGGTGTAGGTAGTGGGGTTGTAAGAAGTGGGGGCNGGGGGGTAGGGGTGATCCAGTGGCGGCTCTGTGTAGGTTGGGACGGCAATGTCACTAACTCCACGACGGTAACGACCCAGGGCAAAGTAGGTTAGAATCCCCTGCATGTTAAGAAAGACAAGTCATCACAGTTACTGAATGGGCTGTAAATGATTTACTACCTTTCCTGTACACTGCATTATGGCTGTTTTCCAACAGCTTTTTGGACTGATCAATGCTTAATTATAGTCATACTGTATTTGGAGAAAATATCTCATCACAATTTTTCTGAACAGTATTGCTAAAATATTGATAAAAGTTTGTGGTTTTGCTTCACAATGTCCTTGATACTATACTTATAGTGTCTGACTTACACAAGACTAACACAATACCTGATATTAGAGATACAAGTTTTTCTGAACTAATATTGTCTCTCTCTCTCTCTCTCTCTCTCTCCCTCAAATTTGTCCTCTTATAATTTAACACTAAATAATACAGGCAATAATAAAATTGCAGCTTTTATTATTTGAAAATTGCACTTTTGAAATCATGATGTCAGTATAACAATGATTAAATTGTCCATTTCTGGTCGAATCTCCAACATATGAGATTTGAGTGGTTCGGTTGTGGTGTGAGCATAATCTCGACTTATTCTGAGCCATCTATTCACTGAACCAAACAATGTACGTCCATATATAGTAGTAGTTGTATTAATGATGCAGATTTATGTCATAGACACAAAGTAGCTGTATTATCAGAAATTAAATTGTAAAAGTTGACACTGCTGTGACTTACTATAAGAGAAGGAGAGTCTGTGTGAGGTCAACTTTTATTACTTTCTTATATAAAATGTTTGCTGGTCAGCAACAGACTAATGTGTCAAATGTCAGAGCTTTCCACCAGCACATGAACGCATCGACATGGAGAAGCTCTCCAAACAGTCTGACTTCAACTGCGTTACCATTCAACAATAACTCTTTGACAGAAACAGTGAAAAACAGATACATTTTTTAAAAGATTTAAAAAATTTTATTTAGAATGTTTGCCTGGCTTAGGGGAAGATGAGCTTTTTACTCAAACCACAGCTAAAATCCACGCTGTTTTTAGTGTAAAGGAGACAGTAACAGTCCTGCTCACCCAGGTGGCGATTGAGAAGAATGAGAAGGCGATGGTGGCCTGCGCGGCATCCTGAGGAATACTGCTGGCATTGTGTGTGCGACCCCACAGAGAGGCCAACAGGCAGAAACACACAAACCACAGGAAGGTCCACACCCCTGGAAAACACAGAGACAGGTGCACAAACACACATAGATAATTGTTTTGATGACTGGATCAAGGAATCATAAAAGTGGGCTGAAAACATTCATATGAAAAGTGAGCTTGTGTTTTTGAGAAAAACAGACTAAAGAATAAAAGTAGCAAGAGCAAAAATCACTGTTATCTGCTGAAATGCTATTTCCCAAAACACTTCTTTGTTTCCATGAACAATGGCTGACTGTGAACTGTGTCAAGCCTTGGCGGTCACATTTTAGTTCTTTCTCACCTGAAAATACCAGATCTGCAAGCACAGCATACTTCCTTTCCTGCACGTTACTCATGAAAGGCAAATAAACATCCAGCACAAGGAAGCCCACACAGGCCAGGAAGGCGATCACCCCGATCCCTACAGCATAGTGACACGCCGAGTCCGTCTCGTTGAAGACACACTTCGCCTCAGGACTGTGGATGGGGTTAATGTAGCCCTCTGTAGTGATGCAGGCAAACACCACCAAGGCAAAAAGCTAAAGCCACACAGAGAGAGAAAGAAGGTGATGGATGAAGAAGTAAACAGATGAAGAACAAAGGGTTTTCTATTCTTTCATGTAATCAGTGACTTACGGGATCATACTGGTGCTTTCAGTCACCTGAAACTTGAAAGCTTGAGATATAAAATCCATCTGCTTTTGTTGTCAAAGGTACATTTTCATCATATGGTAATACAGTAGAGAGCTGGAACCATTTTTGAAAATTCTTTCTTGGTAATGCCTGCTGATACTGGATATTTGAGTCTGCTGCCAAACAACATTACATACATGAGGATGTTGTCATAAAATCTAATAAGGAAACAAATATGGATGTCACAAGTAGAACCCTGCACAGGCCCCAATTTTAGACCCATACCCAGCCCTACACAGGTCCAAACCCGACTCTAAGCCCTAGCCTTAATGAAATTCTTGGCCCCAGCCCAGCCTGACCCAAGGCCTGCAGTCTTTTTTTTTTTTTTTTTTTTNTTTTTTTTTTTTTTTTTTTCTTAAAGAGGTCATCAGAACAGGAAGTTCAGCTCTTTTCAAAGTAAAGGTAGCGGCTGTCAGCTGCTTTTGCAACATTCAGAAAACAGCAATGGCTGCAGTTTCTGAGCACCAACATGTGAGTGCAGCATCAGGAGTTGTGTTATGACTATGAGTGGATAGAGGAGGAGGGAAAAAAAGCCCGAAGCCCGGCCCGATTTGTAAATCGCCTCAGGGCCCGACGGGTCCCAAGGCCCTTGCAGGGATCATTTTTTTATGTCACAAGACATGGGGGAAAAAAAGAATTTATTGTTCTTGCATTAAATACAGTTCAACAACAGATGCGCAAATATCAGATTTCATGCTTTCTTAAACTCCTTCACAAGGAGAAATAATCCAAATCTGAACGTATTGAATGAGTTAGATTACACATAAAAGCGAATGACAGCGCTGATATCTGGTGTGGTTACAGGAAAACAACAAGAGCCTCTAACCATGTTAGTTTAATAAACAGATACTTCCTCCAAGGTGGCTGTTTTTGGTTCCATCCATCCATTACTCAATTAATAGTATTACTATTTTTAATGCAGAAAGCCTGGAAAAACTACATAAAAGACTTAGTGAAATTTGGAAGAAGTTTAAGACATAGGTTTGAGTAACAAGTGGTCTGGATTTGGTTCTTGGTTTTTGTTGTCATTAAGTTTTGGCTCATAACTTCTGAAACTATTTACTTCTGACACTCAAGTAAGTAGTTTTACTATTTTACTTTTTACTATTTTACTTAAAAAATAAATGATTTTTTTTTTTTTTTTTNATTTTTTTTTTTTTTTTGTTCAAGATGAATCTATCAATACAGGACATTTCCATTTACACTAAGACTTATTAACATTTTGAATCATTTCATAGATTCCTCCCCCATTTAATATTCACCTAATTTTAATTAACAACATTTTCAAACAAACCTGGAAAAACTCATTTACTTCTTTTTTTTTGTTTGCTTGTTTTTGTTGTTGTTTTTTTTGTTTTGTTTTGTTTATTTATATGCCATACCATTTTCCTTACAGTTGGTTGCCAATCACTTAAACACATCAACCCAAACAGTTATAAAAATGAATAAAATAAAAAAAAAATAAAAATGGTATTTGTCCTACAGGTGCCACTACAGCACAATGATAAATTTCAGTGGTCAAACATTAGTGATCATGGGTCTAACTCACTGTGCAGTTCCCCACAATTCATCCTTATACAGAGCTCAAATATTACATAATGCTACTTCACAAATATTACATAGCATAGTGACATTATTGAAATGTAATTACAAACATTTTTCTTCTCTTATTGATTGTTATTCTGACATCCTATCTCACATTCTTTCGCTGTGTATTAAAGATTGGTAACTGTTGCCTGATCTCTTGGTCTCTTTGGCCGTCTCATGGTCTGTTACTGTCTGCTCTGGTTACCCACCAAACCATGTGACCCATTTCTGAGTGCAGCTGCCTGCCATGTGACTGCAGAGATGCCACCAGCTCTTGCTAACAATGCTAATAACGAGCCTGGGAGGAAGAACAAGAGGGAGCACTAACAGACATGTGAAGGATGAGATGAGAAAGAGGAAGAGAGAGAGAGAGAGAGGGGGGGGGGGCCTCAGTTCTGTTGATAAAGTCAAATAACTGTTACAGAAAGTATACAGAAAGATACAGGTAGAGAAAGATTAGAGAAGTGAATACAGGAAGTTCCAAAACACAAACGAAAAGTGAGAGAGACAGGAGCAGACGGGTGTTTTTGTCGATAAATGGAAAGATCAAATGAAGAAGTCAGGATAGAAGTCAGGTCGACACACAGGAGCAATACTAACACCCTCTTTATGATGACTTGTAAAAAACATTTAAAAAACTTAAATCACTATCATAAATGTGAGAATTAATACTTTCGAAAAACAATGTTTTATTACTGCATTTCAGGACTATATATTACCAAGTATCAATTAATGCATCAGTTATTTTTTTCTGTTTAACATACAAAACAGCCACAATAATGACAAACAACTGTCACGAGTTACAGAACTCAAATTACTTCATTTGTGTGACCACCAGTCCCAAAACACAAAGATATTCAAGTTACCATGATAGGAAACAAAAGCAGCAACTCATCATATTTTAGCTGCTGTAAAATGTTTGGGATTTTAATAATATCAATGTTTTCAAAAGATTAATTGATAATCAGAATATTTGTTTTATTTGTTCTCCTTTGACTAATTGATTAATGGTCCAGTCATTTCAGCAGTGGTTTTAAAGGACCATACCATCCATTTTGCATGTTTGAGCCTAATATGTTCAATTTTCACACACATAACGTTACTGACAATCATTTCCCAAAGCATACTACTGGAACAGTGAATTGAAAAAATGTTTTCTTACCTTCCAGACCGCCATTGGTTTCAGTTCATTCTGGTATGCTATTAAAATCAACTTGTTGATACTGAAAACTTTCTTGGGATAGGTAATCCATCATCATGAACAAGACATGTATTCAGGTTTTTTCTAGAAGTTTCAGAATTATACTGTTTAAGCTCAATAAAAAGCGCGGAGTGAATGTGTCTCCACCGGGGAATATAGTCCCAAAAGAAGACCTGCGTTTATTAAAAAATTTAAACGACTGTGATTTCATAAGGCTGCGTAACTATTAGCAGATGAAACATGGATTTTTAAGGAGGGTATATCGCTTGAATATTTGATTGTGAAAGATTAAGAGATTTTGCAAAATATCAGGAAAGCTAAAATACGGCTTTGTCCTTTGGGAAATGACTGTTAGTAACATAACATGTATGAAAATTCAATATAATGCATACATGCAAAATGGACGGTATGGTCCTTTAAAATAAAACAATTCATGCCTTGTTTGCTTTTGGTAAACGATGTCCCGGTTTTGACAGCCACATTCATCTAACTCAAGATGAGGTGATGGTAGTTGCCTTGTGCACGCATGTGTATGTATGCATGTATGCTTGTGCATGTGTGTGTGTGTGTGTGTGTTTGTGTATAAGACAGGATCAGAGCCAAAGTGGTGTCACCTTACCTATGCATCAGCCTCACATAATCTTTCTCTCACACACGCACACAGTGGGGTTGTGGCAGTTGAGGGCGCATTCTGTCCTTGGTCATCATCTAGCTAATGAGTGTATTTACATGTTGCTACACTAACCAGATGTAGTGACTGCCACATATTTACACCACACACCCCATATTTACACTAGGAAGCAGCTCACACGTTAGCTGACAGTCCAAATGATTATACCTCCAGTTACATTCCCACCACTTGGAAACCATTGCCAAAAAACTTAGGTTACAAAAAAAAATCTGAACTCTTATAGATTAATTTTCAAGGACAGATAATAACGTTCAAATGTCATTCCAAAGCATAACAGCAGCAAAGGCTTTGGTATCGCATTACCTGTCTGGTTGGGATTCATTTTGGGGTTTCCTCATGACTGTGTCCTAACCACATAAACAAATCTGTGTCACAGCATTTGCCTAGCAACAGGTGACGACCAGAAGCCTATAATAACTTCCCAAAACTTTCCCTGACACATGAATTCCCCTCACCACACAAAAACATTTTTAACTTTTCTCTCTTCAATAATAAAAATCAGAACCCTTGCAATAGATTATCCATTTGAGAAATACAACTTACTGTAGAGGAAAATAACTTGTTAGTGACATACATGACTTGATTGATAAGTTCTGAGCCCAATACATGAAGAAATCAGTAAGGGCTGTAATCTTTTTTTTTTTTTTTTANTTTTTTTTTTTTTTTTAAATAAAGTATAATTCCTTAGGTGTTTTTCTACACTGGTGCATTCATTTAAATTAATGCATTTAAGGTTAATTTAAGTGAAAGTGATTGTACTTTACAAGTTCCAACGTTCAGTGATTATGTACTGGCTGCTGAAAAATAAATAACTGCAACACCTCTGTATTAGATCTTTCTATGCTAGGCCCAGAACTTATCAATCAACCCTTGTAATATAATCCTCCTATTGTTTCTAATTAATCCAACATGGCTACACTCTTACTACCTGTCGATATTCCCTGTAGTTGACTGTATTTTGTCTTCCATAAGTGCATAGTCATCCCTGATCTAGATAGATAGATAGATAGATAGATAGATAGATAGATAGATAGATAGATAGATAGATAGATATTGTAACATTTCCATAAACATTGTGAGAACCTTGTACAACCCCTTCTGAGACGTTCAGGGAACTATCGATTATTGAAAGGAAGAAGAAAACTTTCCTGGAACATTTTGTGGAAACGTTCTAAAACCTCCTCAACCCCTCTTCAGAACGTGAGTATGTTAGCCCTGTGTGTGTGTGTGTGTGTGTGTGTGTGTGTGTGTGTGTGTGTGTGTGTGTGTGTGTGTGACAGCAGTGTGTTGAGCTGTGCTGTCACCGAGTTGCTGTCACACACCAGCTGCGTGCAACATGACGCCCCGTGGAGAGTCTGCAACATAGAGCCTGTTGTTCTGCGTTTCAAAACAATAATAAAATAAAAAAAAAAAAAAAANAAAAAAAAAAAAAAACACCAAAAGCATTAAAGAAAATAAATTGTAGCTGTAAAATGTAATTTGTACAGAAACACACACGGAGTGAAAGGTCAGGCGCTCCACCTGTTCACTTCCACTCCGCGCACTCACCCAGCTCAGCAGCCGCACGATGGTTTGCGGCTGTCGGACAAACTTGTTGAGGTTGAAGCCTCCTCCTGCCAGAGAAGCTCCGTACGCGGTGCTTCCGTCCTTCTCCTCCATGTTTCTCCAGCGTCTGCACTCACAACACGAGTAGCGGTAGCAGCTTCTGCCTGTGGCTCCACCAGCCTGAGTAAACAGCCGATGATTAAAGTAAACCAAACCCATGTAGCGCCACCTACTGGCTGACCTGTGCAGGACAGGAACCTCCCACAAAGCAAGGCGGAGTTAGGGTTCTCAAAGTTTGTCTTTCATGATTGAGATGAGTCAACTTTGTTTGGGAGCGATAAAAAATAATCCGTTTGTCATTTAAAACGTATTTTTCAGTGAATCCTTAATATGTACAGAACATTACCTGGTACCGCTATACAGCATAATGGCTCTAGTTTCTTATTATGGCGCTGTTTTTTAAAAATATATATTTTATATTTTATGGTTCCATTGAGTATTTATTTTAATTCACTAAGTGTTCTTATCTGATCTTCATGACTTTTTACACGTAACAAAGGTATCTATCTATCTATCTATCTATCTATCTATCTATCTATCTATCTATCTATCTGTCTTTATGTCTGTCTGTCGAAGTATCTATCTATCTGTCTGTCTGTCTGTCTGTCTGTCTGTCTATCTATCTATCTATCTATCTATCTATCTAATCTAATCTTAAAATAAAAGGGCAATTAGTCTATCCTTGAAGACATATGTGGACCTTCTATCATAATTTTATTGACATTTTAAGATGTTTCACGGAATCTACACATTCACAGACAGCTGCACTTTTTTGTCAGAATGCAGAGAAACACTGCTACATTTCTTTGGTAACAACACTAATAGAAATTACTATGGAGTAAAAAACTGCAGATCACATCTATCCACAGTTGTTTTTGGCTTCGTTGATCATGCAGGAATTTATTTTAATTGATTGACCTATTATTTTGACTCACTTTTACACCTACAAGTCAAAACTGACCCTTCAAATTAAAGGAGTTTTCTTGAATTGATATGAAGCAATGCATATTTTTGTGACACATTCAAGCCTTTAGACAGAGGCGCTCCAATTCTCTTCATTTTCTTTTGGTAAATGATCAGTGTATCATATTTTACAATATGACATTTTAGTGTTCAGTGAGCTACATAACTCAACAGAGTGTGAAACAGTACAGCACACTGGACTGTGCTGTTATTTGGAGTTTTATTCACTTTTTCCAATATTATTTACAATCTGTACAATTTATCATTTATTCATTTTAAAAAAGCAAGTGCCATGGTCACTTTTAGAGCTTAAAAGAGACAGTGTCTACATACTGTATCTATCCACATTAATATTCAGTAAGGTTAGGAAATTGTTAATTATGTCCCAGTACTCTTTCAATTTTTAATGGAAATCTTTAGAAGATAAGCTGCCTGGTCTATATTCAGTAGATCTATGTTTTGTTTAAACTAAAAGTCTTTGGAGAAAAAGACTGATTTAGATTTTTTTTCCAGTAAAGAAAAATGAGTTTATTAATTGAGAAACAGTAAAATAATGTCACGATTCACCTCAGGTTTGAGACCAAGCAGATACATTGCAGGACACACAGAATACATTCACACATAAAGTTAAACACACCATGAACAGATTTCCTGTAGAGCAGTCAGATCAAAGCTGATTGTTCTAAAATAAAACTCCAAAGAAACCAAATTATAAATTATGACCAGAGATCTCATCTTTATTTAAATTACTACAGCAGGCTGTTTTGCTGTTTTCAAGCAAACAGCATGACCCCTCAGGGCCCCTCTACTGGTTCATCCTCCAGTGTCTTCTTTAGTTCCTCAATTTGGAGCCAGTCATCCACAGAGGCTTCAGAAACCTGAGGAGAGGCACAGAGATGTGACTTTGACTTCTTGGTTCTTCACTTAACTGACTGCTGGGTTGATCATTAATTTATTTGGTCTTTGACCTCACCTGATCAAATTCATCAACTCTGGCTGCCTTCACCACATCGGCGTCATCTGAATACTCTGCTAAATCCTAAGAGAGAGAGAGAAATACAATATAAATGAAGAATTCTTTAAATACATTTGAAGTAACCATCATTTATATACACATCATTTATGTCACCATTATTTACATACCAGCTCATCCTCATAGGCAGCTACCATGGTTTTCATCTCCAGATCCCGTCTGAGAAAGGAGACAGTCATAAATCCATAACAAAGGCCTATCTGTGTATATCTGTGTATATCTATTCATGTAGGTTCAATCAAAATCAAAAACTTCATGATTGCGTTGACTGGTAAATGAGATTGAGAAGATAAGTCAGCCTTGTCAGCCTTTTGTTGTGTTTGAGATTTTTGCATGAAACCTGCTGAACTGGTTATAGCACAAAAAAAATGAATAGGACCAATGTTCTTCTAATAAGTTTCTTTCAAAGGCAAATGGTAAAAGAATTTAAATATTATTTCCAACAAGTCTTTAGTGATGCAAAATAGCAAAGCAGACTGAATGTCAAATAGCATCATTCTCTTGATTAGAGGAAATTCATGGTAAATGTTTGCAGCAATTAAAAAAAATACTACTGGTTTCTGATCAAAGATGTCACCATCTTGATCACAGTCACATTTTGATGGATGTCCTGCCAATAAATAACATTTTAAGAACTCACAGAGACTCTTTTCCATAGTGTCTTCGCCCTGAAAGGAGAGTTAAAACTGTTATTTCACAAAAGCAATGAAGGAGGGACATACCAGAAAAAAGGAGATGCCAGCATTGCGGATAATTTAAGAACTCACTGAACACCACTCCAATCCAACAACAAATAGAGACCACAGAAACCAGGACAGCAAAACATCCAAAGACAGCTGCTACGACTGAGATGGAGAGACGATTTAGCACTGGAGGAAGAAGAGATGAAACCATGAAGTTTTGATTGGAAGTCAGTGAGATGGAGGACATTTTACTGTAATTCACCCATCAGTATTCCATCAAAAGTACCTTCTTTATCTAAATACCGTCTCCGGCTCCTTATCACAGTGGTGTTGTCAAAGCTGTCTGACACTTCACAATGGTATGTCCCAGCGCAGCTTCTCCCAACAGCCAGCAGGAGCATAGACTGCTCAGGAGATTGGTCGACCACCCAGTAGAAGCTTCCTTTGCCTTCCAGAAGCGTGTTGTTGAGGAACCACTGGAAGCATGGATGTGTTCCCTTTGCCACCTTACAGTAGAACCTGAGGCTGATCACAGCAAAGTTCTCTCCAGTGTCATAGTCGTAGTGCAGCGTCACAGGCCCACCAACTGGGACTGTTGGAGATGTGGAATATGCAGAGAAAGAGACAAACTGGCTGATATTGCAATATGTAGACAGTTTAGCTGATGAGCAAACTTCTATATTCAGGCTGAACACCCTATATAACGTTTAAGCATCAGTGTTGCAGCAGACATACAACAGGCACATTTTAAAGAATCCAGTGTAATAAGGAAATTTTGGGCCATCATACTATACCATAACTCTTTTACTGTTAAATAGAAAATTAGTTAAACAAAAAAAAAAAAAAANAAAAAAAAAAAAAAAAAAGCTTTTCATGGCAAATGATAAAAATGCTACAACAAGCAGCTTGATTTAATTCCATTTTGACTGCCTGTTTCACATTCAACTGAGCAAGTGCTGTAGTTTCTCCAAATCACCCTCATCATTGCTTGAGTCAAAAATTATTTCCAAAAACAAGCTACATCTGGTGAAATAGGTATCACAATAGATATCGCAAACAACAACAATAATAATGCGATTTAGTTTTTCCAGGCAATATTTTTCAGATCTAATCTTTTCATTGCTATTACACAGTGCACAGACCAACTTCTAAGGCCATCCATCGACTGTAAGCGGTGTGGTCTCTGTTGTCAGCCTGACACTGCAGCCATCCCAAGTGTTGTCCCAAAATCACTGGAAGTTTGAATGTGGCGATTCTCTCCTTGACTGTCATGCTGGCAACAAATTCCATCCTGTTGTAGAGTGAAAAGGTGATTGGTGGGGTCCCTCTTGTGGACTGACAGATGACCATGGCAGAATGGTTTTGGGTGTCCTCCTTAATCACGGTGAAGGAAATATCAGGATTTGACACCATGTCTGAGGTAATGAAGGTGAGACAAGTGATCAAGATGAATTATGATGTTCATTTTATTTGACTTTACTAAATAAATTTATATCTATATGTAAAATATATCTATCTATATATAACTTGGCATTCAGAGCTTATTCAGTAACCTTTGACTGTGATTTGGACTTCAGAGCTGTTGGAGGTAAAGACTTGTGTCTCGTTGAATTGGTTGGTAGCGACACACATGTAGGATCCACTGTCCTGAGAAGTGGTTCTAAAAGTGAAGTGGCAGTGTTCATTATTTCAGTAATTTTCTTTTTAAACATATTGACATACCACCAACAAACTTCTCAGTGATGTGGAACACTTAGGACTAGTCTCTTAGACCAAGTTAAGCATTCATATAAGGTGGAAATGTAAATTCTGGGGCCAAGGAGTTTGCTAAAGTTAGTGTTACGATGAGACTAAACTGTCCAGCAGTTTTCCTGTAATGTTAGTTGTTCAGATTTTCTATTACAATATATATAAAAAGAAGCAGCAATGTAACATGGACAACTGACCTATAGATAAAGAGTTGGTCATGTGCATAATAGCGTAGAGGAGACTGAGAGACAGGCTGGCCGTTCATTAGCCAACTGTAGGAGACGTGAGTCCCAGCTGAAATGTTACAGCGCAGCTCCAGTGTTTTCCCCTCAAAGAACTCCACTGGACCTGACAGGACAACGATCTCTGCCTTCTTTACTGGGTCTGTGGAAAAAGGCAAAGCAACAGAATGATGACAGCTCTTACTTTGACTAAAGATGTACTCATTCATGAAGCTTATTGAGTTTATTTGTAAAACAAATGGTGATATTATCTTTAAGTTTTGATTGTCTTTGTGGAGCCATTTCTCAGCTGGTTGAACAGATCTGACTCAATTGTATACATGCATTTTATACTAAAATTATAATATTTTGAATCTAAAGTGAATCTATAGTTTGTGTTGACATGAACTGATGGCCATAAACAGATGGAACTTGGAAAGTGAACATAAAACTTGGAAATTTAACAGAGATTTAAGACTTTTTAGTGCACTATATATCCAGAACCCAATCAGAATAAGTATGTAGTGTGGAAACACCATAAGTATTTGTGCCTTCTCATCCATGAATTTATCCCTAAAATATGACTGTGCTGCTCTTTTTGTCACTATCAAATTTGGCAAATCCAAATATTTTTGATTCCAGACAAATCTTGTAGCTTATAGCATAGTCATGCTGTAAACTGAATATTACTATTTATAATTTTAGGATAAAAATATTCATAGTCTGACATTCTGCAGTTTATATTGGAAACATAGCAATTTTGATGCAGCGATGGGGCACCTTATTAACTGTGCATATCAGCGCAGTCATTAGAATCTGGATGTATTGTATGTGATGTGATGTACACTGAAAGTGCTATGACAGTTCCATTCTGTTAATAACCAGATGAAATTTTCTCAAAATACATTAGTTAAATTTCCACATTACTGATTTACTATTTTGGGTTACTTTAGTATTCACTGCAGGAAAAAGCTAACAAGAAGCTATGAACAGAATGATTTTCTGTTAATAGAGTCACTCACCAACAACCTTAAGGTATTGTGTGGAGCTGACAGTGGGCTGTATCAGAGAGTTGTTCCGCACTTTGGCTACACATTCCAGGTAGCCCTCATCGGACTGTGTGATTATCATGGGGAAGACTCCCATCTCGCCATACATGGAAGTGGATTCAGCCAACAACTTGGCCCGATCACCCTCTCTAAATAAAATTTATAGTTACAGGGATGAAATTAATGCATAGCAGGTTAGTTGAACTCCAAAATCTTTTTTCTCTCAGAAATTACTACATTTTAGTCCTGGTGTGACTTAATATTACTTAATACCCACTTGAATAACTGCAGTGAGATAGTTTCATTCTTTGGATATGTCTGCACCCCACATTCGAACTGTACAACCTCATTGACTAAAGCCACGTTAGGCCCATATAGCACTGGAAGGCCAAGAGCTGGCACACCTACCAAAAAATAGAATAAAATAAAAATAAAAAAATTCAAATAACACAAACATCCAACAGACAAAATAAATTTCACCATCCAAAGATTACTACATGCATAAACAACTGACTTACTGCTCTCCTTGCTACAGTAGCACAATCCTAGCAAGAGGAGAAAGAAATCAAATAAAATCAAATTAAGTTTGGAAATGTGCAAAATTTGGGAAAAGTAAGTTAATTGCAACACTGAGCGTTTGTGTTATCTTACCCAGTATGACCATAAACAGGAAAGCAGACATGTTCAAAATTCATCCAAATAATGAAAGAATCCTGACCAGGTGAACATGGAAGGAGACTGTCATGAATGCAACCATGGACATGAATCCAAATGTGCAGTTTTGATCAGGATACCCTGTTTAATGAAGCCATGAACAGATCTGACGGTTGTACTGGGTGGGTTGTAATGTGGGCACTGTGGGTTTAAGCAACAAGAGACACACAGACATACACAGGCACACACACCCACACAAACATGTGCAAAGACCTGATAACGTTACTGCACCTCCCAACCATACAGTATGCTCTCCCTCTCTTTAACATTTAGACATAAATTTAACCAACACATTTCATGTTATTTCATATTTTGTTATCCTGATAAGTTTAGGTACCTTCACTCAATGCAAAGTGAAGCTGCCATCTAATTCTGTCACTGCAATAATTAATGCCACAAAAACATGTTGAATATGAAACTTTATTTACGTAAAACATGAAAGAATACAGTAATTTTATCCTCTCAGTGTAGTTTTGCTGTAAAACATAATCCCTTTTTTATTTTAAACTAAAAGCTCCCCCCAGTTATAGCTGAGGCTGAAGTAATCATTGCATGGCCAACATAACAAACTGGCAGAGAATATAGAAGAGAAAATGGAAGCAGCACGGGGAGATGAGAGATGAGAGATTACATGCTGCAGGATCATACTGTGATCTCTATGGTCTGAAACAGAAAGAGGAAGAACAGTAATAATGGTTAAGTAATAGATCATTTTGTTTCTTTCAAACTACAAGGAACACCAATTTCCATTTGCTCTGAGCATTATTTTAGATTGTTTTTTTTTAGGTTGCCCTATCTCATGAGAAGGGGAAAAGAAGAAGCCTATTCTTTCTATTTTTGGCTGTGTATTAATTCAAAACCCACCTAAAGACATTTTAAGCATGATCAAGTTATGCCATTGCTGACACTGCAATATAAAATGCCAACGAGACTTAAAAGTCGGTAGCCACACTAGTTGCCCTACGCACAATAAAACAAAATTCTTGAGCAATGAAAAATGGAGACAGCTTTGTCAGTCAGTCTTACATCCTTAACCTTACTGGGACGACACAGAAGAAGAATGAGGAAATAAGATAATAAAGAGATAGTGGTAAAATGTTGTACAAAAAATACTGTTATCTTCAGACTGTTTGCAAACTGTTTGTTATATGTTAACATGCTGTTGCGTACCATACCTTAATAATGCTTTTGCATGTGACATCGCTGATCACATGATTAGTTCATACAGCGCTAACTAGCTCCTGTGTAATTTTGTAGTTGCTGTAAATCCATCTAAATGACAGCAATTGTGCTCTAAAATGTCAGGTAACACAGAAAGGGCCTGTGAGAAAGAATAGAACATTTGTGATTTTCTTGAACTATTGAATAATGATAGTAAGGCTCATTTAATGTAATGAAAAATGTTATTCTGATAAGGTTGGAGTGTATGATGGCACTGACACATAAAATATAAAAGTTGTCTATAGTACCAATGAACGGAAACAGCTCTCCAACTTTGATACTGAACTATGAACAACTAACAGCAAAAATAAATAAGTGTAATCTAAAATCCAAAATCTTGAAATAAAGACAAAAAAATTAACAAATAAATAAACAATTACCTACACACAACACACAAGCATTATGTTACACTTGCCTTAACTTATACTAGACAATCATTAACATCCCTACACCCTGCCGCACACAAACACATTTTCCCAATTCATAAAAGGACAGTGTGCTAAGTTTCACTGCCCGACCATATAATTGTGCATATATGCAGTATTGTGTACAATTTCATAGCCCTTTGTACCTGATTCACGACTGTAATGTTCATCTGCTGGCCCGCTGACTGTGGAGTGGGTGAGGACAGAGCAGCAGGTGCCTGTGGGCTGGGAGTGGACGATGCACACTATGTCAGACAGGGTTAGTTGAATTATAGAAATTATAAAGACTTCAGAGGTCTAGTAAAATAAATCTTACTTTGCAGTATCAATGCGGGTGTCAACTGAGAAAGGAGGGAGTACTGATGGGGAAGAGAGGAGGAGGAGAAAGAGAAAGAAGTTATACTTTTTTCCACTAAATGAGTTTCTCTCACACACACTCACGTACACACATTCACACTCATACCTTGCCTGTGGTCAAACTTTCTGTACACACAGGCCATGAGCATCACCAGCGCCAACAGCAGGAAGCAGCAGAATGCTATGGCGATAGCTTCTATGGTAGTTAAGAAGACGTCTGGAAGCAAAGGGACAGGTCAATGATGTATCATGCACTACATGAGTACATGAATCAGTTAAATATACAGTATGTACTTTTTTTACTTGGTGGCGTTGCAGTGGAAGATGTTGGGACGTGCTCGGGGCATGGAGTTAGGAATCCTGTCTGATCAAGAGTACAAAGTATGATGTGGTAAAGAGTACAAAGACCCAAGTCAAAGAGGAAATGACTGGAATGGCATATGCCTCAAGCTATGATTAGTATGGAGAAGGCATGGATATGTATTTATGTGTGCAGTCTTGACTGTCTCACCTGTGACTTGGACCAGGACAGCAGCACTCTCCACCCAGGGGGTGGAGTTATCGTAGCTGTCCCTTGCTCTGCAACGGTAATACCCAGACTGCTCTGGGCCAAGCTTGTTGAGGATCAGGGTGCGTCTCCGGTCAGCGAGGACGTAGTGATGGAGGACAGAATGAATATGGGATTCCACATTGGTCTCAGAAGGAATGATAGAGTCATTTAAGACCCAGGTGAAGAAAGGGAATGTTCCTCTGCTGATTTCACAGTGCAGCTTCGCATTGGCCACTTTAGAATCAGCTCTGTATAGATATTCCACTTCCACTTTTGCATGGCCTCCAACTGGGACTGACAAACAGGATAGAAAGAGTAAAAGAGGAACTGAAGTGACACTTCATGATCTCTTTATTGAGCATCAAACACTTTCTAAGGTGTAGTTTCCTCATTGGCAGAGTGCAAGAGTGCAGCAGCTTTGGTCAACTTGAATTTATTCAGTTTTCATTGTAGAAATTGTATCAAAACATACACATAAACTTCTCAAGCCCTTGCTGGAGAAGCAACCTCTCTGAGCTTCATCCATTTACTCAGCATGTTCCAAAGACTTGTAGTTTTGCCAGAAATGACTTTTTCTCTTTCTTGAAACTTCAAAGCTCCACCAAAAGTAGTGTATTTAGCCATATATCATCAAAACAAGTGTTTGATCATATTGATGAATAGATACATGAAGAGATAAGAACTAGATTATGCTGCAAAAGTGGTTTGAGAAGTTTGTATTGATGTTTTGATACTTGGTCACTATTGGAGTCCATTGCAACTGAACGAAGTCTGGTATACCAAAGCCGCTGTTCTCTGCCAATAAGGAAATTACAACGTTTTAGAGCCACATTTCAAGCATACAGGGAATGTGTGTTCGAAACTCAAACATTATATTTTCAGTGCACTTTTAATGAAATGATGGAAAATAAAGGTATGGGATGACAGAGAGTTACATTCAATTCACGTATCTGCACAGCTCATACCCACTTCCAGAGTCAGAGGCTCACTCATCAAGTCCTGCACCTCATTTTTCACCCGGCATCTCACCACACCCATGTCCTGCCCAAGTACCACAGAAACAGGAAACCAGGCAACAAGAGATTCAGTTGCTGTGACAGAGCTCACTTCTTTGTCATCCAATAGTAGGTAAAAGGTGACTGGACGACTCCCTTTTGATGACCAGCAGGTCACGTTGCCACTGTAATTTGCACCCTCTTTGGAGATGGAGAAAGAGATTCTTGGTGTTGAAACATTGACTGTGTGGAAGAGCAGAAGGAACAAAGAGGGAGAAAAATGGGGA
Organism: Lucifuga dentata; assembly: GCA_014773175.1. Taxonomy (NCBI): domain Eukaryota; kingdom Metazoa; phylum Chordata; class Actinopteri; order Ophidiiformes; family Bythitidae; genus Lucifuga; species Lucifuga dentata. The sequence continues at coordinate 35,670 of VXCM01002510.1, forward strand.
GAGTGGTGATATTGTACATAATAAAAACCAAAATCTGCAGTGAAAGGATGTACCTAACCACTATTTAGACCTCTAGATGAAACAGTCACAAAGTCATTGCCTAAGAGTATTTTGAGTAAGTTATTCCTTTCCTTTAATTAATTTTTAGAATGTATTCAACATTGTGAGTCTAAGCATTCAAAATGTTAAACGTTAAACCTCAGTTAAACATTAGCATTTTTAGTCACCTTTAGCATTGCAATGTGTGACCTAGTGTGTATGTACTGTATATTCCTTGTTGAACCACATAAATGACTCAAAAAAAAAAAGAAGTGTTTTCCTTGTGTACAGTAGCCCCTGCCTCCTATTGAGTCTTTTAGTTGATCTCTACCTTTGACTGTCACGTAGACCTCACCACTGCTGGAAAACCTATTGGTGTCCTGCACTCTGGACCCAGCCATGCAGGAATAGTTCCCAGCATGCTTCACAGTCACCTTCTCCAAAACTAACTTGTTCCCTTCAAGGTGGAACAAGGGTGAGGTTGAAGATGTTACTTTCTTCCTGTTGAAAAACCATGTGTAGGAAAGGTGGGAGCCCTGGGTGACGTCACAGGTCAGGACAAAGTGTGTACCCTCATAAGCAACAGGGGGGAATCTTTCAAAGGTCACTCTGGTTCCTGACACAGGAGCTAGAAATGAGGAATGGATAAAGTTTGTAGACGGCAAGTGGGCAAGTTTTGGGTATGTTTAGTAAATGAACTGGAACATTAAAGCTCTAATGAGATGCACAGACTCTTTTCTTTCTGCATGCCCGGTACTATTGCTCGTAATAATACTGTATAATTTTTCAATATGATAAAAATTTGTCCTATCACAATATTGATGATACTGTGGCATGGTGAATTTTCACATCATGAGCAACAAGAAGAAATTATACGCCTAAAAGTAGCACAGTCAGCACTTAATTAGTTTCCTTTGGTTCAGCTACAAGGCTAACTGGCCAACAGCCAATGATGGAAATTTGTTTCTCCATCTGAAGCAGAAACAGAGATAAGTGAATGCCAAAGAAGTCATAAGGAGGAGCAGCTGATTGGCTGAAAACAAGCAGGCAAGTGATGCTGCAAAGTGGTAACGTCTTGTTGCAATGTATGAGCAGTGTTCATACATGGCAACATTCATACTCTTCATACATCAAAACAGCTGCTACACGCATTTCAGTTGAGTTTTTCGCCTCAACCGCAGGCTACTGAAGGGAAACACTCTACTATGCCTATGTCTTTAAAGTTTTGTATTGTACTTATTGGTACATAATCACAAATACAAAATTGTTCAGTGTTACATTGCTTATATTATCTTGAATATAGTTATCACACACATTCCTTATTATCATGACATTATTTTAAGGCTATAGTGCCCACCGCTTGTACTCACTCACTACAAATAGCCTAATGCTGCTGCTGACTTTTGTGTTTCTTCCTTTCTTTGCTTTGCAATAGTAGGACCCCTCTGACTTCATGGTAACTTTCAACAAGAAAGTTGCAGGTTTGTTTGCTTGGATATAAGTAGTTCTGTCGATCAACTGATCACTATCCTTCATCAGCAGGTAGTTGATTGGTGGGGAGGACTCAGGTGAAATACACCGGAAAGCCACTTTAGAGCCGAGGTAAGCCATGTCAGGACCAGTCAACTCTGGGTGAAGAGAGACTGATCCATCTGAAGAAAGAGAAGCAGAACAGGACGCACTGATACAAGTTGTGAAAATTGACCTAATAAGCTTATTTCTCATTGGTATTTATAACACAGATATGCAACATACAGCCACTACTTTGTAACAGAGCAAACATCTGAAACGTTCTTCACCAGAAAGCATTGATTTTATCAGCATTTTAAAGCTACAATGATCTCAGTAAACGGAGCTCCGTATCCTAAGCATCACTTCAAGAAACTTACTTATCTTGAGGACCAAAATTGCCAGAGCTGAAAAAAATAAAAAATAAAAATGCAGTGCTATAAAAATAGTCAATTAACAGATTTAAAATGCTGCCATTTTTACAAAATATTTTTAACTTACTCACCCAAAATTGGCAACAAACTGATTATCTGTTGATTCTTCATGGCAAGACTAGTTTTAGCATGGCTTCTTTAGCGAGGTTTGTGTGTGTGTGTGTGTGTGTGTGTGTGTGTGTGTGTGTGTGTGTGTGTGTGTGGATAAAGGATAGGAGTGTTACACATGTTGCAAATAGATAACATATTAGGCCGCATGTTTTGCTTAGTGCCAAACAGAACGAGAGTAAAGTTTAAAAAATACACAAACCTGAAAAACTGAAAAAATAGAACATACACAATCAAATTAACACTGTAAATACATGGCATTTTGTAGTTCAGAAATACTATAAATATCATACAACTTGAGTCAAATTATGTTCATATATATTCAAACTTCATTTGCAGTGTAAAAAAGAATAAAAATTATACCACATAAACATCAAACTTTTAAAACTAATATAAAATGTAAAAATAACTGAAAGTGTAACTAAGAAGGGGAAGGCTGTACATTATTTTGATTTTTTTGAAGACAGTATTTCTCTTTTTTTCATTTTGGGGCATGTTATAGATAGGGCAATGGGAGAGAGAGAAATGGTCACAAAGAGAGAGAGGAATGAGATGTAATGAGGGTATTCATTACCCTCATTACATCTCATATCATTACAGAGGGTATTCCAACCAGAGACATTATGATCACAAGTACACGGTACATGGTTTAAACACTGTCCTTTATAAATCCTGCAGTTGTTAAGGTGAGTGTCATCAGTGCTTGATTTTTACAGAAACGTCCACCCGTAGGCCTCCTTCCATCCTTCCAGCTCTGGCTTCTGAGTCTAGCAAAGAAAAGTGAAAGACTGCCCTTAAATAAAGCTTTTTCTTTAAAATGGAAGTTTGTGAATAGACAAGCCTATCAGTTCAGAGTATTTAAAAACTACAACCCTTAACTAGCTTGATAATCAGAATTGGTGTATCCTGCCTAAGATAAACAAAATCTTCAAACAGTTTAGGCATGTAGAGAGGGGTTGTCACAGTCGTCCTCATCAGTGACTGCAGAGTGGGTTTTGTGGGTTTTTCTTTGATGCCTGAGAATCGTAGAATGCTGCTTCACCAAAAAACGTTTATCCGAACTGCTCTGTGAAGGAAAGACATACACATTTACAGGCACAAATATCTGAACATGCACAACACACAAAAGACATACAGATATACAAAAGCCAAACAAACTGGTTGCAGCATTGGCATTTCCTCATATCATTTCTGTGACTAATTCTACATATGTAGTTCTCTGGTGACATATAACTTACCATAATCAGCATATCTTTCAGTCTTTCAATGGCCTTCTGATTGGCTCGTCCCCGTGACACATATGACGTTAAGATTATACTGAGGAATAAGAATGCGAATAATCAGACTCAGCTGCAGAGCAGATGAAAGTTCTCCATGTCTGTTTTAAAACAGCTTGCATTCATTGGTATACATGACAGCCATTAAAATGCATACATGTATTCTTTCAAACAGGAAAAACTCAATACACTGCAAAAACAGTGTTTCTTTTCAGTTGAGAAAATCTACCAGAATGAATGTATGAACACAGCAGAATGAAGTGAACTCATCATCTCTCTTCATACTTACATCTCAGCTAGTATGAGTGACATTGCGAAGGCCTCAGAGGCCAGATAGCGCAGAGTCGTCTGGGCCGGCCCAGGCAGACTGTCCACACACACACCTGTCACGTTAAACACAGTTTCTCCATTTCCAAATGGACCACAGGAGGAAAGTAAAGAGAACCTACAAGGTAAAGACATGTAAGAGAGAAATGAACAGCAGTGGAAATTAAGTGTACATGTCATTTTTCTGCAGCAGAGATAAAGCTGTTAAAGCTGTGTTTTACATTGAAACATGATGAAAAGTTTGGACTGCTCAACAGAAAACACACCAGAAAATAAAGCGATAAAAATGTGCTTTTGTCAGCCTCACCTAACATACAGTCAAGTTTTGCCTTGTTTACATTTAGTATGTAGCATTTAGCATGCTAACATTAGAATGCTAATATACATACAGTTAGCAGACTAACCCAAGCACAATAGCCTGCTGTGTTAACATTAAAGGACCATACCAGCCATTTTGCATGTTTGAGCCTAATATATTCAATTTTCATACATNGTTAACATTAAAGGACCATACCAGCCATTTTGCATGTTTGAGCCTAATATATTCAATTTTCATACATATAACATTAGTGACAATCATTTCCCAAAGCATACTACTGGAATGGTGAATTTAAAAAAAAATTCCTACTTTCAAGACCGCCATTGGTTTCTATTCATTCTGCTATGCCATTAAATCATTAAATCATTCATTAAAATCAACTTGTCAATCAATCATTAAAATCAACTTGTTGATACTTGAAACGTTCTTGGGATAGGCAATCCATTGTCACAAACAAGATGTATATATTCTATATTCAGGTTTTTTTTTTTTTTTNAGGTTTTTTTTTTTTTTTGGTTGTTTGTTTTTTAGAAGTGATGTAATTTTAGTGTTTAAGTGCAATAAAAAGCACAAAGTGAATGTATATCTCCACTAAGGGATATAGTCCCAAAAGAAGACCTGCATTTATTGAAAAATTTAAACAACGGTGACTTCATAAGGCTGCGTAACTAATAGCAGGCAAAGCACTGATTTTTAAGGTGGGTGTATTGCTTCAATATTTGATTTTGAAAGATTTAGAGATTTTACAAAATATCAGGAAAGCTGAAATATGGTTTTATCCTTTGGGAAATGGTTGTCAGTAATGTAACATGTATGAAAATTGAATATAGGCTCAAACATGCAAAATGGCCTGTGTGGTCCTTTAAGCTCTAAGTGCAACTGTGGCTAATAGGTTTTTTTTTTTTGGTTTTTTTTTGTGTCTCATAAAAAAGTTGTTTTAGACATTTTAAATTTTTGACCTGTTGGTGGCACGACATGAAAAGTAACCAAGTGTTTGTATCATATCTAATGGTAATCCACTAAATAATAGATATTTCACTCTGGACCAAAGTGACGGACCAACCCTGCCATCTCTACAGCCACACACTGGCATGGCTGAAAATACATGAATAAAGAAACAAATACTGCCCATGGGACAAAAGTCGTGTTTTGAAAGACTAACTGTAAAAGTACAACGCAAGAAAAGCAACTCAGTTACAGTAAAATGAGTGAATGGTTTTGGTGTGTGAGTTCGTACTGGTAGAGGTTGAAGCCCAATGTGGCAAGAGCCATGAGAAGACCCAGCAGCAACATGAAGTGGAACAAAACTGAGGAGCTGGAGGCTTGAAACATCCTCTGCTCTGCTACACAGCACCGGAGAACCACAAACTAAACAGTGCCACAGAGATGGACAGATGTGGGAGAAAGTTCAGAAATACAGTTTACTGCAAAATCATAAAAGAAAATGACAGAGACCAAAAGAAACAGAAATAAAAGAGAAACATGGAAGCTACAAATTATCAAGGAAACTGTCAGAAATCAGTTCAAACATCAGGACACATTTACCTCCTTTATATGGTATGCATGTTGCTAAAATACAATTGAAACATGCAGAGAGAGAGAGAGAGAGAGAGAGAGAGAGAGAGAGAGAGAGAGAGAGAAGTGTAATAATTGGTCTATATGATTAATTTCTGCCACCAGCAGACCTTTTTGATGTAAAATGTTGCCACCAGTGTGACGGTCCCTATCAGAGGCAACAGAGGGCAGTAGTAGACTCCCACCCAGGACACGGTCTGACTGTGCACCAGATCGAGCACATTGAAAGGGATCAAGAAGCGTTGTTTGCCTGACAACTGAGCCAGATGGGATGAGGGGTACCTCTCCTGCAATAACCTGTCAGACAAGGAATAACAGTTTGCTTAGGAACTCCATAAAGTCTGACTTCTTAGCATAGCTTTATTTTTCCTCTTGGTTACTTTGACTGCTATGACCTCCTCTGTAAAAAGATAAAAAGCATTGATTTTTTCCATTCAAAACAAATCAATGACTAAGAAAGGAAGCTGTGTTGATTTGAAAAAACAAACCCACTTCCTGGGGTAGTTAAAGAAGAAAGTATTGCAGAAAGTGGCAAGGAAGTTGAAGACAAAGAGCTTGTACATCTCTCTACCAAATTGGTTCTCCCAACACTGTAAGAGAAAGAGAAGAAAAAAAACATATGCTCATAAATGAAGTCAAGTAGAGTTTGTTTGTAGTCCAATATCACACACAATGTCTCAAAGGGCTTAGAAACAGTTCCTGACCCAGGCTAAACAAAGAAAGCTTAAAAACTGACAATATGAAAACATGAAATCACCTGTCAGTCACAAAACAATCAGATCAATCAAAAAATCAGCCTGAAGTACATCTCCAGCGGTTACACAAGAAAGTGTTCAGAAATTTACTGAGTCAAAGTAATTTCACAACAATTGCAAACCTACATTCCCATTTTTTCCTGAGTAAAAGTACTGTATGTACTGTAAGTATGGACTCAATCGAAATACTTATAGTGAAAGATCTGTCTCAAATTACTGCTGAATTAATGAGTAAACAGGATTTAAAGAAATATAAAATAATATAAATAATATTTATCTGCAAAATAACTACTAGCAGTTACTACTAATAGCTTTTCAACAAATGTTGTGGAATTAAAAAATACAAAGTAGTATAAAATGGAGTAAGTAATGTAAATTACAACTGTACATTAGTGCAGTACTCACATAAATGTACTTTGTTACTCTACACAATTTTTACCATTGACTCACTTTCTGCTGGTTTGATCTGAAGAGGAAAAATAAGTAGATTCCCAAAGAGGCCAGCTTCAGGAAGATGCTCCTGAAGAAAAAAGACGGATTTAATCCGAGGATCTATTATGTAAGAGAATTGGATCTGGATTGGACCCCCATTCATTCACGTGAAAGTTGCTCACCAAGCCCACAATGCCAAAAGAGTTTCTTCAGGTTTTGCATTTTTTTTTTCACCAATGTTGCCTACTCAATCATAGTCTAACTCTCCTTGTTGATTTGACTCGAAGCATCTTAACAAACATATTGCACCAAATGGTCCAAGTTTGAGTGACTTCTGATGTATATTGATGATGATGATGATGATGTATGTTACTCTGATGATGTATGTTACTCTCACACATTGCACATTGCAAAATGTGCAATGTGTGAGAGAGATGGTGTGTGTTCACAGGTTTGCCTTTATTTGTTCTCCCACCTTACCTCACTAAAGTGGCATTGACCTGCATGGTGAGGGAGTAATCTTCAAAGGATGAGATTTTACGGAAGACGTGAGGGAGGAACAAGTTGACCAGGGTGATGGTGACGGGAGGGAGGTACTGCAACAACAGACTGACCAGCCTATTCTAAAGAACGACAGTGAGGCTATCAGCTATGGAAATGTGGCTAAATCCAGAGCTAAACAAAATCTAACAGTTATTCAGCACAAAAGTCTTACCGTTTGACCCGCAGACTGGGATTTATTTATGGCAAAGTGGATGAGGTAAAAGGCTCCACCCAACAGAGTCAGAACAAGCAAGTTGAGGGTCAACCTCAGCAGGTAGAGACGTACCCGCAGTGCAAGAGTTCTCTGACCCTTGCGCAGAGAGAAATTCTGCTCTTCCAGGAACAACTGTGGATACGAAGAACGATATAGGAAGCTCTTTATCTGGCATCATCCACATGTTAAATCAGCTTCATCACTACATGGCTAAGAATTTTATTTTTTTGGACAATAAACAACAGTGACAGTTAAATCTACGTATTACACAGTAATTCATAAAATATATGATATGAGGGTTGAGGTGTCTGGTATTAATTTACAGCTGTGCCTGGAAGAGTGATAGCTTGCATGCAGGTACTGTGTATGCTTGTGTGTGCATGTCGGATGTGTGCGTGTGAACTCACTTTGAGGTCATTTCTAATGAAACTGTGTTTGAGAGTAGCTGCAGCAGGGTCCTGGATGGTGAAGTCCCAGCCACAAAAGATCTTAAAGCTTACATTCACACTGTAACGCTTCCCCAACATCCAGGTGTGCTTGTAGCCAACCGTCGTTCTAGAGTAAAATGTAAAAATTTACCCCAGGTGGAATACATACATTTTGGAAACAATTGTTTGCTTTATTGTCACAATACAGTAATTTTCTAACTGACCTGTGGACCACCATGACAAGACTGAAGATGAGAATGGTCAGAATTCCAGTGAGATACAGCAGAGGTGTATTCAAGCAGGGTAAACTCAGGGAGCCACGAGTATAGAACCCAAAGAACACCGGAGAACGCTCCAGGTAGCCCTGAGTAATTGAAAGAATAAAGATTATGTAACACACACAAACACTAATACACACATTTGAACTACATGTATTGATTTACATCAATCATCACTAGTCATAGCAGCTACATCTTACATCATTCCTTACCCTCACCACCTAACCTTATCCTAATTTTAATTCTAACCTTAACAATAAAGCCAAGTTTCAACCCTAAACAAGGGGGGTTTATGTTATTGGGCAGGACTAATTGTCCCCATAATTAAAGATGAGTCTCAGTGTGATTATGTGAACAGATTTTTGTCCCCACAATTTAATGAATACTAAATACACAAACACACACATACACACAGTCATACACAGAAGTAAGCAAACTCTTACCGTTCCCAGGAAGAAGTCCAAAACTGAGTCATTGCCTGTAAAGCTCAAAGGTTCTGGAAAACCACATAAAACAAAACAATTGCATTTTCAGTGTTCTACATGTAGTTTTCTAATTTGTTTACAAAATCTTGTGTTACAGCTGACTTACCGCTGTTGTTGCCTCGGCCATAAAATGTTGTAGGCCCCAGAATGAAAGCCCATATAACACCACAGTGTAGCAGATTCAAGCAAATCAGATACCTGAGGAAAACAAAATAGGCCTTCACGGCTATTCCGAACTTGCCTGTAACACATTGGAGAGAATTAATAGGGACAATAAAGAGCTTGGTTAAATAAATAGTACAATGCTACTTATAGGTGTCAATGTAGCCACAAAGGCACACTAGAAGGTATTATTTCTGATGAACCATTCCAGAGACCCAACAGTAGCAGTAGGAAGTTCTTACCAAGCAGATTTCAATGAGCAGTTTGTAGGCTACAACTCCATATTGAACCAAACTTTCATACATCCCTCTTGGTATCATGAAAACCATAGTAATGCTTTCAAAATAGAAACGCTTTCCCATAACACTGCTTTAATTAGCTCTGTGTTATAGCTAAAAGTAGCTTACAACTGATGCTTACACACACAGGGCAGAGTTGGCCTTTCAGAGTAAAATCTGTGACACTTTGAGCAGCTTTAGCCTTAGATCTAGCTCCAACCTCATTAAAGCTGTGTTTTAGAACTTTAATGGTACTGCTTACATGTTACAAAGACAAAGAGGAAGCATCAAAGTTTTGTTCATTGCATTGCTGCCACCTTTGCTGCTCACATTGAAAATTTGCTTGATAGAAACTTCTTATTACTGGCATCGAGACTCTGGAATAGCACATCAGAGACAACGCCATTTAGAGTCCCATTGGGGCTTGTGTCCATACAAGTCCAGATCTTTCTTACCTTCAATGGTGTGGAGAGTGTGCCGCCATGACAACAGACCTGACACAGCCTCTCCCAGCTGTTCCCACACTCTCTTCCTGCTGATGCTCTGGCTCCGCCTCCATGACTCCCAATAACCAATATTACGTAATTGCAGCTTCCTCCTGTCCCTAAATCACAGCAAAAAAATTTAATATTTAATTTGTCCTTTCTTAACATGTTATAATATTCACTATATTCAGGCTCTCTCTCTCTCTCTCTCTCTCTCTCTCTCTCTCTCTCTCTCTCTCTCTCTCTCTCTGGTTTTCAAGGGACACAGGTATTGGAAATAGAACATGCTGTAGGTCAGTGAATTGATAATCAGAGAAAATGTTTTGGTAGTTCTGTTGTGCTACATATTCTTTATACAGTAGGTGACACCTCAAAGAAGATGTACAATATTAAGAATGCAGTTTTGGGACTGTGGAGTAAACTCCCTCACCTGACATTTCTCTTTGCCTGAACAGACATGGGCAGATTCCTAAGTGGCTGCATAGATGTCTTCTCTCTAGACAGGTGGCCATGGCTTTGCTTCTCTTCTGGCTCTGAGCCACCATGGGGGCCCTGAGAGGCTTCCCCGCCACCCTGAATGCTCTGCTTGGCTCGGGCAGCTTGGACACTGGGCAGCTGGTCAAATATCTCTGTCTGATAATATTCACATGAGTCTTCAGACAGGGTGGACTGACTGCTCTCATCTGTGGTAAGAACGACATATATGATTTCATAGTTTATGCAAATGTATTCTTTTAAGTAGCACACACTAATGTGTTGACATATTTGTATGTAACCCCTATGAGGTTGCAAGATACATTTGAGGAGTAATGTGATAATGCGATAGGAAAGAGGAAAAAATGATTTTTGTATGACAGTGTTATGTCTATTTTCCAGACTTTTCTATCATTTTTCCTTTTCTTTTGTGAAAACTAGATTGTTTTACCTCTTTGCTTCCAAAAAACCTGATAAGTTAAAATCACCCATAGACACAATAGTCACAAGCAGACATTCCAAATAAACCTAAATTTGGAAAGCACTGTAACACCATTATTATTAAAAAATAAATAAATGTTTGTTTGTGATCTTATGGTCTGTCTTGTCTTAGCCTAAATAAATAAGTGTAACCATTAGTGTTCTTCTATATACACATATATGTTGAACAAGCAAGACAAACACATACATATGAAGACAACACATGCACAACAGCATTTGGGTTATTTTGAATTACCTGATAGGAGTCTCACAAAGCTGACAGCTCTGTGCTCCTCCATTTTTTTCCTCTTTGATGGCAAATGTTCCGGCAAAAGTTCAAACACACAATTCCCGTATTCACTTCATATAAAAATGAAGACAAACATGACAACCTAAAAGGCAACTTCTGCAGTGACTATATGAAAAAAAAAATACTACTTCTGCATTAAACTATCCTGATTTGCATCCTGCATCCTGCTGCACCTTAACATTTACTGCCCCTGAGTACTGATCCAGAGTTAGTGTTGTTCTTCTAGTCCTGTTTGTTCAGCTCACATTCTGGCAGGTTGGAACAGATGCTAGATCTGTCCATAGCTAAACTGACTATCACTACTTTCAACTGCACTCAGGAAATCACATGACAGGATGCAGAAACAGAGTTAGTGGTTGAAATATCACAAATAGTTTCGCAACATAACAAGAAATATCCATATACATACTGAATGTGTGTGCATGCACGTGTACAGAGAATTAAATGAAGGTCATAAGTGCTTTAGATAAATAATGTAGCAGTTTAATTGAGGATGTGCTGATAGACTAAGTCAGTCTCAGAGTGGACACTTTAGAGTGCAGATTTGTGGGTAATCTTCAAGCGTTTCCTTTTACTGAAGTACTCGATGCATGGAGCTACTCCAATTTTATAAACCTATCAGATTACTTTGTCTTTTAAATCTTTAAGTTAAAATGCTATAAACACAATTACAGCCACTAAATTTACAAATGAATCACAATTTGACATCATTTATCATTGTATTATTTTAAGGTACGTAAAGTATAGCTTGTCAATATGTCACAGCCAAAATTCCATTTTCTTCTCACATGTATCATGTATCAGCTGCCTTTTTTTTACTGATAGGAAACCATCATGTTTTGACAGGGTAGATAAACATGAGCAATGACTACCGGTAATCATCAGGAGAGACTGGTGAATGTGTGAGAGGATGCAGCAGAAATGATCTTTCACCCACAATACCACAAAGATGTGCAAGGATTCCAGTCATTACCATTTACCAAGAAACAAGAATATACAGGTCATGCTAAAATCCATCCCAGTGTGGCTTTCATTCTGCTGCACTATTGTTTCTGTGCTTGAATTAGAGCAGCAGCAATTGTTTGTTTTTTTTTTGTTTTTTTTTGTTTTTTTTTTTTATAGTGTCACCCAGAGAGCTGAATGACATCAACACAAAAAGACAGATCTCTACAACTATTTGATGGATAGTCGTTAACTTTGGAGCAGACATTCATGGTCCCCAGAGAATGCCTCCCAATAATCCACTAACTTTTCATTTAGCACCACCAGCAGGTCAAATTTTTCACTTTTTGAGCACTTCAATTGACAAGATACTGTATATCAAAGATAAATCATAAATTCTCTACAGTCACATGCTAGAATTAAGTTTCAATGCAGTACTTCCATGGTTATATATGGCTATATACTAATACATTGTTCATACAGTATATGAACATTTCCATTTTACACAGGAAAAGTAAAATTTCACATGTTCACCTTAACATCAACACCTGTCTAGAAATTACTCAGTGTACCTTTGTGTTTACCTTCACATATGGGTTTTAAATTATTCTTTTGATAATTATTCTTTTATTGGCATAAAGGATTTTTATGCCAATAACCTCAAACACTGCTGAAACACACTGCAGAATGACAGCTTAGGTGAACACAGGAAAGCTCAGGAACATTGTAGTGCTGCAATACTTGTAAACTGACAGTCATTCTGTTTACTCCTCATGTTTCCTCCTTTCTTGACCATTTCCCTCTCATTATTAGGATAAAGTTAACAGATCGTCACAGATTCGAAGTTTTACCACTGGCAGTAAGTTTTTTCCCCAGCATTCAGAACAAATTGTGTATAAATAATTTAGCCATTGTTATTAGTTGATGTTACAATTTTAGTCGAAGCTACAAACCTATTATTCGTGTATAAATTTTAGACAGGCTATTATTTCATTGTTTACAGACAAACACCTGCAGAACAAATAAGACTGAACCACAAGTGAAATTTCTGTGGGGGTGATGCATACATTATCTAGCTGTCAGTGGAGATTAAGCGCTTTGATTGAATTAATCTGCTATCAGAATAAAGTAAGTTACCACTTCTTTTGTTAATTTGACTGAAGTCGTAGCTATCGTTTTCCTGCTGTGTGTTGAAAAGTTAAAACAGATGATTTGTGTTCACCCCTCTAAATAATGGTTTCTCCCAGTGCCTTGTTGCCCGTGTAGTCTATTTTGACTGACAGTGAGCTGCTGCTTAAACGGGTTTGACAACTTTTTTGAATGGGTGAGTGAAGTTTTTCCTTAGCTCAGATGGAGCCAGTTGTTAAAGTGTTGTTTTGCATACTTTATCTTGTGTTTTACAACCCCACCGATAAACTTTTAACGGCTTTCTGAAGCTCATTGATAGGTTTTAAAGCTCGCTGCTTGTGGATGTCAGTGACCATAAAAGCCAGTAACTAGTGCCTATAACTAGTACACAACAATATCCCAAACTGAGGGCAGACAGGAGGTGTTCGGGGTTTGTAAAAGCTGAGAAGTTGTGTCTCTTGCATGTGTTTGTTCAGCAGAAAGCCTGCAAGCGATAATACAGAATTTGTCGGGTGACTGAGCTTTTGTCCTATATTGTGTAACATCAGGATTTCAGGATTGTTGTTTCATGTTTCATCCCCTTTCTGTGCTTTGTCACTGGTCAGAAACTTAAGACAGACAGACAGATTCTGACGTAGTCAAAGTGAACCTATAATTTTGTGTCTTTTCCTGGCACACACATGCAGTATTACATCGGGCCTCACAGTGCAGAGCAGTGTAATTGTGTGTGTGCATGCATGTCTGACCCTGTTAGGAGAGAGCAGAAATTTGATAATTGCATGCAGATTTTCTCCTTATTCTCAGCCTTCAGCTGCTCTTACAGCTCTGTCTTCTCTTCTTGCTCAGTATCTTCGTCGCCTCTTGAAACCTCTGGCACTGTTTAGCATTTTGAATTATCTAAATCTGTATGGTGTTTGTGTCATTACTGTACACCAAGCACCATTCATGCTGAATAGTGTTGATGCTTTGATCATATTGTTGGAGTTTATTTGCCTGCTGCTGGCATTGCTGCAGGCTGTATTTGTTGTATAGGTTGAATTTCAAAAGGACAATAAAGTCTTAAAGTTATCTAATTCATGAACTTTTCCTTCACTTTTTGTTTAGTATTGAAGTTAATTTTTTACACTTTACACTTATCTCTGTACTGAAATACATAATATCTTCCTTTTCATTCTCTGTCTTTTGTCCCCTTTTCTAAAGTAAACAGCAGTGCTTAACTGAAAATATCAGGGTATTGAAATACAAGTCTGCTATGTTAAGCTTTGTGTCGTTGCTCCCTCTGTTGGTTTTTCTCAGTGCTCTGGGATAAACCAGTCCAGTCGAAAACTGTCAAAGTGGACAGATTCCCTTCTTCTTTCTATTCCCATATCTGTTCATATCTGCTCATAACCACCCTTTCTCCTCTTTCAACCATTCGATAAATAAACACCCATTATGTGATGTTAATCTGTGTTTTCATTTGAGGACCGGGGTGCCTTCATGCTATTGTTTAAATCTGTCATCCTTGCGTCGGTGTGTTCTTATGCTTTGGTTCCTTCTAAAATCTGTTGTCTAATAAAGTTGTAACCCAGTTTCAGCTCAATTGGAGCAAATATGTTCTGTTGTCCCACACTTTGTTTCCCCAGCATATTTTATTTGGCAGTGGTTCATCTCACCTCTGACCTCTATCAGGCTATGTTGAGTGTTCGTTCCACCCCCTCGAAATCCTCCTCTCCCCTGACAGTCTCCGAGGACTGCTTCAACCACACACATTAAAAAAAAGACAAAGTCATTGCAAGACCTAAGCAACACTTAACCAAATGGAGAATCACCAGCCACCCCAGCAATGCTGCATTGAGTAAAGCTGGTGTGTTAGTCTTTGTGTCCTGCACGAGGGAGAGACTGACAGCAGCAGGCACACAAAAAAGAAAAGACACTGAATAACAAATGGATGATAAAGGGAACTGGAACATGAGATTGGAAAACAGTGGTAATGAGAAAGGTATGTTTGAGAGAGAATAAAAAGGACAACAGATGAGCACAGCAGATTGTCTTAATACAGCTTGAACATTCAGAAGAAGGATTCATGTCTATAAAGAAATGAATGTAATAATGAGAAAATGACATTTTGGAGCCATTCAGTCAGCATGTTGGCTCATATCCAGAGCTGCACCCTGCTTCATGCATATGCTGCTGATTTCATTGACACTCTGGATAAGAACCAGAAAAGATCCAGAGACCTCCACCCTGAGTCTGCTGTTTGTAAAATACATTCGGCTCCGTCCGTTGGTTGGTTGGTTGGCTGGTTGGCTGGTTGGTTGGTTGGTTGGTTGGCTGGCTGGTTGGCTGGTTAGTTGGTTGGTTGGTTGGTTGGTTGGTTGGTTGGTTGGCTGGCTCAAAAGGTTNGTTGGCTGGTTAGTTGGTTGGTTGGTTGGTTGGTTGGTTGGTTGGTTGGTTGGTTGGCTGGCTCAAAAGGTTCTGAACTGATTTTGATGAAACTCTGTGGAAGGTTTGGGCATGAAGAATCCATTAAATTTTGGTGCAAATCCAAGGTCAGATCCAGTCTTTTTTTTATAACCTCTTAACATTAGGAAATACAGCTTTAAAAAAAAAAAAAAAAAANTTTTTTTTTTTTTTTTTTTCTTTTCTAATGATAGACTATCAAAAGATGCATTTTGGTCTGGATCTGGATTTTAATTAAAAAAAATATTTTATCTTGTGATAGTAAAGCAATTATTATTGTTTATACTATCATTCAGTATTATGTCATGTAGCATCATAATAGTATACAATATACTATTTATTATTATAGCAATTTCTTCGCTTCTTCTGTCAAATCAAGACAAATTTTGTGTTTTAGCCTTGGTGGAGATATGTGCTCCAATGAGCGCCTTCTAGTTTTTATTAATTTGTCCACATCGCCCATCTCTACACACATTATGACTAAATATAATGATTAAATTAAGCAAACACTGTTAGTTCTCATTTACCCAGTACACTTTACACTGGGCACTTAAAAACATGACTGACATGTACCTGTGATTTGTGTGGTGCTTTTATTTAGTAATATGAGAGCATATAGGTTTGCTGTAGGATGCCCAAACTTGACAGTGTCCAACATTTTTAGTTTTTGAAGAGTTGGATCATTATTCCTATACAGAGTGAGGTAATGTCATGTATGCCTTTTTCGTGATTATGTGCAGTTTGAAGATTTGCTGAGTGGTGAGATTAGACTCATTCAGGCTTAACTATTGAATATCCACAATATATGAGTGAGTAGCAGCCCTACTCAGAGGCACATATAGGGAAATACACCATCTTAAACACTGAGAGTTAATGCTTTTTACTTCTTACCATTAACAGTCTTTAATAAATGTTCTCACAACCTTGTAATGCTAAGGTATAAGCATACATATTTATCTGTGTGAGTAAATAAGCTATTTTTATAGCCCACTACAATGGCCTAAGAGCAGTCATTAAACAGAATTTATAGTTGTTTGTTTATTGTGTTTCATTCCTCTCTGCTTTGCTCCATTAAAGCAGTATTAGAATACTGGGAAAGTGGTTTTATAGGTCACTAATGAAAATCTGGATTCAATTTCCTTGAATCTTAAATTCTCCACTAGGCTTTTTTTATGAGCTCTGTGGTCATGTTTTTAAACAAAAAGACATGTCTTGTTTTTGATGAACATTTACATGTAGATGTTGCATGTAACTGAGGACAGATTGTTGGATTGAAGTGTGGGTTTGCATCTGGGCTGTTGAGACAAAATTCACACAAACACAGAGAAACGGCTTCCTCTAAGCCCTGACATGAGCACTCTGTAAATTCTGACAATGCATTACTCTGTCCTAGCTGATAAATAATTCATTGGTCAGATTGTGCCATCTGACTCTGACCACAGTCTTCATCACCAGCAGAATGGAGTGCTCATGACCGGGCATAATGACGTAATCCCTGATGACAAGTCAACTTTATGAGAGCATCATTATCACCTCACTCTGGTGGTGAAAGGTTGATAGCATACAAAAAAACAAAAAAAAAAAAAAAAANAAAAAAAAAAAAAAACCACATAAATTTTTAAACAGAGCAATATATTACTTTGTTATTTTATGTGATCTTACTCTGAGCTCTTCGTTTTGTTTATGTGATGAGATGTGAAACCCCATTAAGGCTGGGTGTCAGAATTTGATTGTACTGAATGAAATGCTTCAAAACTCCAAATTATCACACTATATTTGTAAAAAGAGTAATTATCTCATGTAATATTCTTTTTGTAAACCTGGATTTCTAAAAGCCAAGAAGAGAATTTTAACATGAGAAGAGGTTGTAAAGCAGCGTATGCCTTGTATCTCAACACTTCATCGATTGAAATAAGAAAATTCCAATATATTTTTGTAATAGGACCTGTCCCTAATTGCCAGGTGTTTTCCATATCCAAATGCAGATCATATTTTATTCAATTTGAATAAAGAGGGGCCTTTAGCTAAAGCCACTGTAACAGCTGCAGCCCATTTATTCAGTAGTTATTTAGAACGTGAGCTTTTGTTTCCTCAAGAAAATGTTGGAATGTTCATTGAACAAGCAGCAACATGACAGAAGCGTTCAACTTGCAGTAACAGTGGAGAACTGCAGAAATTCTTCTCTGACCTCAGACTCTCCCATTTCTCATTGCCCCGCCTCCCCCCCTCCTTTTCTCCTCCTCTCTCAGGTAGAGGAATAAACACCATGGTGGGAGCAGAAGGCAGGTCTGAGCAGGTGAGGGTGTGACCCCTCCACGATTGGTCCACAAGAGACAGACAGCTAGATCGGTAGTGACAGAGGAGAAAAAATGGCTCACAATGTAAACTTTGACCTGAATCACCACTTCATGGAAACTGGACTAGAGTAAGTGTGAAAGAAGAAACAAGTCTTTCTGTGCCTCCTGTGTTCTTTCTACATTTATCTGTTTGCTGTGTCAAGTTGTCAGCTTGCCTAATACTATGTCACATGAAAACCATGAGAATTACACGGAAAGCGAGGGAAATAAGAAATGGAGATGACGGGATTAACCACGCTCTTTGATGTCTTGTTAGGCTGTAAAGGGGAAGGCAAGCCATGAAGCAGGATTTTCATGTGTTTTCTTTTTTCTTTTTTTTACTTCATTGTCTTCATAGGAAAGGCATTTGTTTGGTTGGAAGCCAGTGTCAGTGAAATGTATGTGACCCTTTTCCTTTGCTGTGTAGAAGTACCAAATCAAAGGCAACGGGACTTCCTGTCTTGTTTTTGTCTTCTTTTAAGACAAAAACAGCAAATCCAGTTGCTTTTGACAAAGATGACACAGGAAGAGGTAACACAGATGAGAATCTGGCTTGAACATGGAAACATTTCACTGTTATGCTATGAAATGAATTACTGAATATCTTCATAGACTTTCTGTGCTTTCTGGTTGCAGTTTTCCCCCTTTGAGTGTTCCAGGAACTGAGTCAGAGGGTGATCATATATATACATGCTTTATCAGTAGTTTGCTCAATGGAGAGCAGTCCTTGGAGAGTTTAGGGTCTTTATTAAAGTGTGACTTCAGAAAATCAGCCTGTTTTCTTGAGCTTGTATGTTTCTCTGCTCCCTCTTTATATGTGTGTCCTCATGTCATATGTTCCTCTGTCAGGAGTCCTGTGGATGAGGAAGGTGTTCATGACTCATTCAACCAGCTAATAGCAGAACAGACTCAGAATGGAGGACTATCTGAAGCCTTTGAGCTGCAGCAGCTACAGAGAGAACTGGATGAGGAGGGTCGAGGTAATCTGTGTTTGAAATTGCATAGAGGTGAAGGAGATATAGCGAGATGTGATATAGCTAAA
Source organism: Lucifuga dentata (assembly GCA_014773175.1). NCBI lineage: Eukaryota > Metazoa > Chordata > Actinopteri > Ophidiiformes > Bythitidae > Lucifuga > Lucifuga dentata. Next base: position 54,472 of record VXCM01002510.1, read on the forward strand.
AGTTGTCCAGACCAGTAAAAGGAACAAATTTTGGATCTTATTTAGCTTTCCAGTGAATGTGTCGTTAACCTGTTTACAGTAACAATATTTGTCATCTGTTGTGTGTTTTTTTTTTTTTTTTNTTTTTTTTTTTTTTTTCCCTAGACAGTGTACCCTACCTCTCCGCTACTGAACGTGAGATTAGGGGAAGGAGAAGGGTACCAGAGGAATGGGATAATGATGATGAGGCAGGGCAGACAAACCCCCTCATAGCTGAACGCTGGTCCTCAGCCACCTTGAAGATCTTGTCCTCCATGCCCAGTCGCACCATTGGTGGGTCTTGCATATGGCCAGTAAAAGTAACCTAATACTAATGGAGAAAGTAATACTTACAAATAAATAAATACAGTGTCTTACTGTTGTGTGTAGACTTGTGTTTTTCCTGCAGCACCCAGCAGACTGCTGCTATGAGATACCAGTCACAAATTGTGGTCATTCACTCATGACCATCCCTTTCTCAGTGAGATGGTCACTCAGTATCCTGCCAGTCACTTTACGCTTTGGCTATATACCACTAGTTAGAAAAGTGTTTGAGAGATACAGCAGTTAGCATGTGAATGGACACAGACAAAAATATGAGAGTTTTTAACTGGCATTTTGTGATGGGATGATTTAGTTCTTTTAATATTTAAAGAATTCCATGCTGCCTATGAAAGCTCTTAAAGCCTAATGAATAAACTCAAAAACATATGGTATTTAGGCTAGGAATAAAGAATTAGTTGTAGTTCCTGAAAAAAAAAAAACTTCTTGGGTATATAATGTTTTATATACAGGTGGAAACAGTAGTGAGGTGATGTCAGCATCTGTTGCCTCAGTGATAAACAAGTTTTTAACCCTGTGTGTTGATGCCATACTGAACACAGCAAATCTGTTACAGTTGAGCAAAGTTTCATGGGGAAGCAGTTTTTCTGTCGTCTTCCTGTTAGGCTCTGTGGCAGGTTGGGTGCTTTAGCGTGCTTATGTCTCCAGCTATGAAACATGAAGATGGTGACTGATATGACTATTTATCTTCACCTTCAGCCCACAGATAGCTGATGTCTTTCTTAAGCAGTGCCAGAATGAGATATCAATTTGTCTTTCACCATCAGAAGCGGACGTGCAATGTAATCTACTTGCCATGTTCCATCATAAAAACAATTTTGTTTTAACATACAGTATTGCTTTATGATGTACAGCTACCACCAATTCTTTAATATGGCAGATTATTATGTTATTTTTGTTTCCTCATTCTCTGCCAACATTGAGTTTTTGTTGATTTTACTTAAGCACTTAGGAACCAGTTTCTGTGTAGGTAAACACTGGGCCAGTGAACAGTTTGCCAGATATGGATTGTAACACTTCATATGTGACATTTACTCCATCAAGAGAGATTTACTTCCAAATCCAAAACAAATGTTTGCACAACTTCATTTAGATTTGTCTTTGACTACAACTGTATGTTGAGGAATTGCTCAGCATTAGCAGAGGTACTCACAGAGGGATGATTTATTCAGTGAATAAATCATCCTGATAATATCTCTGAATAGTCTGATCATTACTCCTCTCATCCTTCTCTGGCAGGCCGGAGCCAGGGAGCCATTATCTCTCAGTACTACAACAAGACCATGCAGCTTCGGAGACGCAAGCAGAGCAGACCCTCTATACAAAATTTCTCCCGCTCTGCCAGACCCAGCATACGCGGATATGGCATGGAGTCGGATAGTACGGATACAGACAGCATGGAGGGTGAGGAGTCACACCAGCATGCTTGCTCTCTTTGTACACTGAGAATTAGAGAATGTGTACATGAGAATTTAAATAATTCATTTTGCCAAGTTTACAAGGTAACCAATGCCACCCCTGTGTATTTTATAGTGAGTAAGAAGGATCGGCTGGTTAACAACCTGCAGAACCTGTCAGTCGGCGACAGAATCAGGATGCTCAGAGCGATGCCGCTCAGCGTGGCAGAGAAGAGTGAACTCAGGTACATGTGGATCTTATTGCTGTGCTCATATAGCAGGTTAAGCCTCATTTGTAATTGCGTCAGTCTGAATTTCTGTCTCTGATTCTCTGACAACAGGACGTTAGTATTACAAAAGGAAAGACGAACTGGTAGTCGGATCCCCTGTTGCAGTCAGCTCAAATATTACATCATCATTGTGAGTCACTTACACCACCAGTAACTTCTTTCTCTTTCCTCCTAATGTTAGGTCATAAAAATCATATTAGCTTGATAATAGTTTTATTCAGAACATGGGTCTCAAACAGGTTCATGGATGGCAGAGGGGCATCCTGCCTAAGTTTTTAACAGCAGCTTGTGTGAGTGCTAAGCTTTGCCCAGTGTGCACACCCTTTGCGCAACATGAGTTTCTATTGCGTAACAACTGAAACTACCTGTCTAGACATAATGTTCTGTTTTATGATGAACTTGGTTGTTCTTGTTTCAAAAAAACTTTGATTATATTTTTATATTTCAGGTGGGCTGAAATGTGTGTAAAAAGTGATTCTCCTGAAAGATAACTGGAGTATCACCAGTGTTTAAAATAATATGGGACATGGGTACACATATATGTGCACATGTGCACACACACACACACACACACACACACACACACACACACTTGTGCATAAATAAACAGCACAACACATTCTTTTCTGAGTCTGTAATTGGGTATGTGTGTATGTTTTTCCTTAAGGTGTTATCCAGGCACTGTTGCAAAAACATGTATGCTCTTTGAATGTAAATTATATTTGAGACCTTTAACAACAAATGTACGAACACGTTGACAGTTAGGAACTGTACTGATGTATTGTGAGTAGTTTTTAGTAGAAAATAAAAAGTTTGGGCCTTGATTTTTATACACTGCAGTTTGAAGAAAAAAAACAAAACAAAACTGATGGTTAGACCCAGATTATCCCTTCTTTCCAAACATGCAAAAAACTTTAGCTGGGACTTAATTTGCCTCAGACGATGGTTGGATTTTTTTTGCACAGACAGTAAAAGACAGTGATAGTTTGATAAAATCCTTCCTGCACCATTTGCTGAAAAATGTTGAGTTAGAAGGAGGTTACGTTGACACATAAATAGTTGTAGCCCATCTGAGTTAGAGCTTTCTACGCAAGTTTTAGAGCTTGAACAAGGCATCCCTCATGGTACACATGCCAGTGAGTCTGTAAAGCAGCATCCTGTGAGCCTAATGATTTGGGTTTTTTTTTGTTATCTTGCCCCTTGTCTCACTGTCCACCTCCCTAGGCCGCCCGGCACAGCTGGTACAGCTGGCTGTCCTTCCTGCACTCCCTCCAGCTATGGCATGTGGCGCTCAAGCGAGTGAGCGGGCGTTTCGGCACTGGCGTCCTCTCGTACTTCCTGTTTCTCAAGACTCTTCTCTTCTTTAACCTTTTCCTGTTCTTGGTGACGGGTGCGTTCTTGGTGCTGCCTCAAGCCGTGCACCCTCCACCTCCCCCACCTCAGGAGCATCTGTACTTCACTGGCCTGGAGCTCCTCACCGGAGCAGTAAGCGCTGTGTGCTGTGCTAACCGTTATCAATACCTCTTGAAGGCGCTTAGGCTCTGAAGCTTCTTCTCTGAAACACTCATTATGTCCTTAATGTGTGTCATCAGGAGGCTGAGAACTAAATGTTTTGTCAGAATATCAGAATCCATCAGTCTTTAAACATTGAAACTGTTGTCAAACAAAAATCATGAAAAATATGGCAGCAGGTATTTATATCACAAGGTCAAAATACTGCATTACAAGGAAAATCCCTATGGTTTAAATATTAAACTTATATTAATTACTCAAAAATATAGCGTTAATAAAAAGTCTTCAAGTATCAAAAGCAAATAGTATTTTGCTGTTCCAGGTGGAGCTGAATCTGACTACTTTATCATGTTGAGGATCGTAAACTTCATTAATGCTTCATATGCTTCTGTCCAGTGAAAAACCTATTGGCTGTATTTTAGGAAGTTTTCATGTTTTTAAGTTAATTTAGGGATTTGTGTTCTGTATAGCTTGAGAAAATTCCCTAATCTCCTTCCATTTCTAAAACTCATCTAGTATCTAAAAGTAATTATATCATCAAACTAAGACAAGGCCACTTTCCAGAGTTCCTGCCAAGTTGACATTTTGACAACAGTAATATTTTATGAGCTTTGTTTCACATTCAATGATCTTATTGTGCGATGTAAGTATTTACTACAGCCATCAAGTGAATATAGTGGAATATCTGTAAGTGCAATATCTGAATATACTGTAACAGTGCAATATCTGACAAGTAGTATGTGGAGTAAATATACTTATTTACTTCCCATCCTTGCCCTTTTTATGTTCTGATCCAAACCAGGTATGTTAAAATCATGTGAATCAAATTTAAATGCCTATTTTTTTTATTCTGTTTGCTTCTTATGATATTATATTGCTAACAAAATATGAAATGATCGTATGACCCAGTCTACTTATCTTCAAAATGATAAACAGGAAGCTGAATAAGTGTCTTCTCCTTCTCTTCCTGTCTCAGGGTTATTTCTCTGACTCAGTGATGTACTATGGATATTACTCTAATTTCACCCTGCATAAGGGCTGCAGGGATGATGGTAGAGGGCAGAATGCATCCAATGGAACCAATGGAACCACACCTGACTGTTTGTCACAGGGCCTCTCTTACAATATGCCGCTCGCATACTTCTTCACCATTGGAATGTCCTTCTTCGCTACATGTATCATCCTGGTGTACAGGTATAGGGCATGGTTTGAGGGAAACGCTGAATTGAGCCTCGTGAAAATGAAAATGTGCCTCTCAAATGTGCTATACAGTAATTATATAGTGTATATGCGTATACTATATTTAATATACTAATTTTGATGTATATTTACATGTGCTCTACAGCTTTTCAAAGTCATTTGGTCAGAGTTTCCGAATTGACAAGTCACACAGTATCCTGGCCATGAAGGTTTTCAGTTCCTGGGACTTCAAAGTCGTTAAGAAAACCTCCATCAAACTCATGTCTGAAAACATCTGCACCCAAGTCAAGGTATATGTGTGACCACATACACTCTCTCTCTCTCTCTCTCTCTCTCTCTCTCTCTCTTCAACTTACAAAAACACATTCTCCCTCCCTCTCCATCACCTAATTGGCAGACAGGAATGTGTCGAGCGAATGCATTCTTTTCTGTCTTTATTCCTCTCTTTGTCCCTCCCTTACAATGCCCCTTTGTCATGCCTCTCACCCTTTTTTTTTCCCTCTCTCATATCTGTCCTCTTCCTCCCTCCTCAGGAGCTGTTGTCAGAAGTGAATCATAAGAAGGTGAAGAAGTCTGTGTGCCAGAATTTGTGGAGACTGACAGTTCATGGCCTGGCCTGGGCTATCTGCTTAGGAAGCACTGCTGCCTGTCTGCTCGCCATTTACTACTTCTCTGAATACGTGCACCAGGTGAGGCAATGGGGGGGGGGTAAGTTTTACATTTCCTCGTGCATCGAACGCACACTCAAAGCAGCGTCGCCATGAAGCTTGTGCGTGAGTGTCCACCACTTCTCTTAACACTTCAAATTATGCGTGTGCGCGCGCATGTGTGTGTGACAGGTGTGTGGAGACGGCGACATTGCAAACTGTGTTGTAAATGCGTGCTGCAGCATCACGTTGCACACAAAAGGAAAGTCACGTTTTCAAAAATGAAAAGAGAGAAAAGAAAGAGAAGAGAGGGAGGAGAAAGGGTGACAGCTTGTTACTCAGTTTTTCAGGAAGAAAGGTGAGTTAATGACTTCATGTGTGCTGCTACAGAGTGTAAACATACATGTGCTGTGTATATTCCATACAGTATGGAATATACACAGGTTACCATGAGTGTGATGTTATTATGTTTTCTTCAACTTGTCACCCTCTCCTGCAGGACATATATGAGAAGTTTTATTTTTATATGAACATAAAATAGTGTATTTTTCCCACAACAAATAACTATTATACAAAATAGCTTAATTCAGTCTATGTTAAAGTGAGAGTAACTTTAGGTCATGTTGGTGTTATATATGACAACATACTATTGAAGAAGAGTCAGGGAGAAGTTAGGAGGTTGAGGAAGGGGTGAAAGACACCACAGATCAAAATGAGGATATAAGAACATATCTGGCAGCAGACAGTGAGAAAGCAAAGGGAAAAAAAATATTTTACTATGTATATTTTTGATTACAAGTACAAACCTGAAAAAATATAATATTTAAAGTTTTTATAGCTTTGATTGGGTTCTGGAGGAGTATTTGTACACAGTTGGCTTCAGATGGTGGTGCCCAAAGAGATTTCTTTTCATGTGGCCCAAAATTTCTGACAGCGCCCCTGGCTACCAGCACCCACAGTCAACATACTGTAGTCCTGTATTGTATGTTCCCACCTCACTGAGGTCATGTATGTGCTCATGTATGTGCTCTGACTGTGAGCCAGTCAGATCAACTTGTCACAGTGAGTATACCAGACAATCTGCCCATTGGGTGACATGTTAAGTGGAACTCTAATATCTTCTCTGGTCTCATCACTGAATGTTCCACTCAGACCCCGACTGCATATAGTAGCAACAAAAAGATATATTAGCAATGACAAATTGATGGCAATTATTTTTGGTAAGTTAATTGTTTTTAGTCTATTGCACTTTAGTCACAAAACACATTCTTGTGCATGTGGAAGATGGCGGGACAAGCAGCCGTACCATTACTCGCTCTCTCTCCCCAACAGGACCTCCGGCGCAGGTCTCGGAGTGTCTTTGAAGAACCTTTGTTGAAGGAGGCCAGCCTGCTTGCTCTCCCTGTGGTCGTGTCCCTCATCAACCTGCTGCTTCCTGGCTTGTTCAATGCAGCTGCTTGGATGGAGGACTATGAGTCACCCAGCGTACGCACATATGTCGCCATTATCCGGTATGAGCAGAGGAACTTCTTGTTGCAGGTAAAGAGTTGTCGGAGTGGAATTGATGGTGTAGGTTGACACTTTGTTGTTTGGTCTTTGTGTTCCCTAGAAACTTGATGTTGAAAGTGAGTGTGCTTGTGGTCCTTTGCTACCACTGGCTGGGCCGGGCGGCTGTTGACCAGAGTCTGGGCTTGAAGGTACATGAGTCTGACATCATTTGTACTGTATAACGTTTTGATTTTAGCCCTGCCTCAGCAGACGCTGTACGCTCACCACTGTATTAACAATAGCTTTATCAAGATGATGATTAGAGATGATGTTGTTTTGCATGTTGTTGGTGTGAGCCTGGCTTTATGTTTCTGTAGTGCTGGGAGAGTTTTGTTGGCCAGGAGCTTTATCGCTTCCTACTCATGGACTTCATCTTCACTGTCCTGGACACTTTGTTTGGAGAGTTTCTCTGGAGGTGAGCCATTTATTATGTCCACAAAGCTTTCTATCTTGTTGTTTTGTTGACAGGATAACTTTCAACAGTAATAAGTCCTGAATTAAAACTTGTTCTCTGTGGTTCTTTACTTTCAGCCAACAAGAAAACTAATATGCATATATATAAAATCTCTTTCTCCATTGTTCTTTATATTTGACAGTCTCTTTCTGTTATATAGATTTTTTTATCATCTCATTTGATCTTCTGCTGCGATCTACAGGTTGTTTTCTGAGAAAGTGCTGAAGAGGAGGAGAAAGCCAGTGTTTGATATTGCCAGGAATGTCTTGGAACTCATTTATGGACAGACATTAGCCTGGTACAAAATTTACTGCTGAGATGGCCATACAGTCATGCTTAGTAAAATCAAATTTGTGCTTGAGTTTAGTTAATGATACTGAGTTTGTGTTTTTCAGGCTGGGTGTTCTCTTCACACCTCTCCTTCCTTCAGTACAGATTCTCAAACTCTTGCTGCTTTTCTATATCAAGAAGGTACTGTGACCTCACCTACCGAACTGTTGCCCCAGTAATCTTCTCACAACCTCGGAGCAAAACTCATCAATGTGATCCCAAAATAGCATACCTGCATGAATCAAGTTAGAAATTATTGAACACGATTTATGTAACTTAATCATATTGACAAATTAGTTTTTCAGCTAGTTCATAAGTTGCCGATGAGCTTATCAATTAACTGAATATCAGTTGATAAACTGGTTTCTCATTGGCTGGACAAGCTGTACTTGTTCAATTTCTACTCACACTACTTCTGTTTTCTCTTTTTTTGTTTTTTCTTCCTATTTACAATTTACTCCCTCCACTCCATTCTCCACTCTTTCTCATTTCTCAACAATAGACATTTTTGTACCTTCTTCTGCTCATGCATTGTACACACTGTATATCATGTGTGGTGTGTCAGATAAAATATATACACTATACTGCCTTTTTATGTATTACATGTGTATCGTATATGTAGAATGCCGTCTTGTGAGACCAGTATGACTTTCTCACTCCCAAGTTTCTGTCTGTTGAGATGTAAACTGGGATGGAGGAGGTGACCTCTGACCCCACCCTATGTTGTGTCTTCCTACAGGGCAGTGTAATGATGAACTGCCAGGCCCCCAGGAAGCCATACAGAGTTAGCCAGATGACCACCACTTTCATAGCTTTCCTCTGCTTCCCCTCCTTCCTGGGTGTCTCTGTGTTTGTCACATACACCATGTGGAGGTACACACACATAAACACACACAAATAAAAATACAAATGCGCTCATGCATTCTAGTATTGTGGAAATCGTATTCACATACTGCATTTATAATGTTGTTCCTAAGCCATTTTAAATCTTATAAAAATAATCCTTATTGATGGTCACCTTAAACCTGCTGTATTTGGTGTTCTTAATCAAATGACTGCGTTAAGTCGAATGGCTCTCACCCCTCCATAGAAAACTGTATAAGCAGCTGTTTCCAGCAGCAAGCTCAGACAGGCTGGTGTATGCTACCTGCCAAGAAAACATCAGAGAGGCAAAATAAATGAGGGACTAGTAATAACAAGTGTGTATCAAGCAGCCAAAGACCTAGATGTTTTCTCAGGAGTTGGTGGTTAGTTACATTCATCAGAAACATGGTCCCCAATGGTATGCTCATGTTGCTGTGAGTCTGCCAGACACAATAGCCATAAAAACTTGTTGAGGGTTGGGGTTTTTTTTTAAACACTTTTAGTTTCTACTATACAATATATACAAGGCATGCACATGTCTGTTATCTACACTGCATAAACAGAACACACACAGTTGTAAACATAGAGTGTCATGTATAAGTCCTGACATTAAAACCAATGAGTGCAACGCTACATACATGGACATATCCAGTGTATTCATCTCTTCTCTTGCTTACTGTCTTCACATAGACACAATCACACATATAATCTTAAACATGTGTACTCTCTCTTCAGCATCACGCCGTCTTCAACATGCGGTCCGTTTCGTGGCCTTAAAACTATGTTCCAGTCAGGGAAGCTGTGGATGGCACAACTGGAAAAAGACAATCCCAACCTGTCCCTGCTGGCCAGGGCACACTCATACCTGGTGGAAAACCCCATCTTCCTTTTCCTGGCAGCTGGCATCTTTCTGTGAGTGTGTACGCAGACACACACACACACATTCACACTGACTTCCAGATATCAACACATTTTCATATTAGTATGATTAAGGTAGCTCTGCTTCTGTTGCTCCATCCTCTCTGATTCTTTTCCACCAGAATTGTCATCTACTTCCACAGTCAGGTGGTGGATGGTCAAAGGAAGATCATCACCTTACTACGTGAGCAGATAAATAACGTAAGATGACATCTGCATATTATATATTCCCAATAGGTCTCTCAGAGGCCCAACAACGCAGGTCATGATGAAGAATACATCAATAACACTTTTAAGGATGATACTGGTGATATGTTTGAGCCCAGTATATACAACTCGCATATACAGTATGTTGACAATATTTCTCAGAATGTACTACTGGTGCTGTAAATTTTCAAATTTTGTTTTGTACCTTCCAGACTGCCATTGGTTTCAGTTTGTTCCAGTGCGCTATTAGAATCAATTTGTAGAGACTTGAAATGCGCTTGAGATAAGTAATCCATCACAGTGAACACAGTGTCTATTAAGTTTTTTTTTTGTGAAAGTCATTATCATTTATTTAAGCAGTCCAACATGGAGCTGCACAGAAGACAATGTATGTCTCTGCCAGGAAATATAGTCCCAGGAGAAGGCAGATTTTACTGAGAAATTAAAACAACGTGCCTTCTAGAATTTTGCATAAGTATTAGAAGATGAAACCTTGAATTTTAAGGTGGGTGTATCACCTGAACGTTTGTAAAAATAACAGGAAAGTTAAAGTATTTTTATGTTAGTTTGTTAGTTTTATGTTTTGGAAATTGGTTGTGAGTAACGTAACATGTTTGCAGCTTGTTTATATTGGGCTTGAACATGCAAACTCGCCGGTGTGGTCCTTTAAATAATGTTATATCTGTCTTCATGGGATGTAACAGAGCTTTTATTGTCCTTTTATGCTTACACTTTTTCTTTGGATATTTATTGCTTCTTCATCAAAGTCAGAATTTGTCACATTTCACCCTCTTCTTCATCACTGTCTGCTCAGGAGGGAGAGGATAAGAAGTTTCTCATCACTCGACTCCAGACCATCCATGAAAAGCAAAAGCGATCATCGCGATCATCTCCTCGACAACTCACCAGTCAGGTATGGCTTTTATCTAAAGCTAACATAAATCTGTGGAGGAGTGGGTTCATCTCTGCCAGGGGCTTCCTCTTAAATCCTTTATTTATTTATTTTTTTTTTAATTTCTTTTTTAGGACTCTAGCTGTTAAGATCCCAGCTGCTTTGTTTCCAGGTGTGAAGCCCAATGTCAAACCTTTCTGTGAGCACTGAGGTCTGGAGAAATCTTTCTTTTGAGACCAGCAGAGTTGGAACTGGAATAAAAATATGGGAAGGAAAACTGTACATGAGACATTGAAGAGAGAAGAAAAAAACAATGGTGCCATGGGGAGTTTTACATAAACATTATGGAGATATGCACAAGTATGATACCAACATAACACATAAGAAGCAAGCATTTCTTTCATTTTAAACAGCAAGCTGTCTGCTGCATATTGTTCCATTTGATGAAATACCTTTTGTCAAACTGGAAGTTTTAAATTAAAGCTGGACAATTGGTCTGAGTCGTGCAGATTAGAACTAATTGATCAGAATTGATGGCTCAAGATTATTTATTTTGAAGACAGAAATTACAAGAGGCAAAAAAAAAAAAAAAANAAAAAAAAAAAAAAAGAAAAGATTTTTAGAATGAATGTTTTAGGATTGTTGTTAGGATGCAGTTTGTGTTAAATTTTGGGTTAAGTATGCTGGGAAATTTTCCAGAGAACCTTTGAACTGACACATCTCATAATGGCACTTTCATATCAGCTGTGAAACAAATAGATTATTCTATTTCTAGCACATAAAAGATTTATTATTTACTGTAGTATGTTAACATTTTTTAATACTTTTAATGAATCAGTGATGTTTTATTAGCATGTATGTCACAGATAACGGTTGGATGTTGTGGGTGTTATTGTGATAATATTGGAAATGTGTCTTTCTTTTTTTTGTTTTTGTTTTAGGCATTAATTTTGTTTTTACCTACTTTTTTAATTAATGTTTGTTTTATCATTTTGTTTTTTCTTTGTAGTTATTAGTGCATATCTGAGGTGAGAGCACTATTATTGTTTAAACATGCACGACAAATATTTTCCACAAACTTGACAAAATAACACAGGATGGACATGATTCGTATTATTAACATGCAGGTATTCTTTCTTATATAGCTGTTTGTAATCATGCAAGTAAAAATGGGGAATGTTTCAAAAAATTTTAAAAATACTAACTATACCTGAATATAAGACTTGTAAAATATATTTTCTATAGAAAAATAAATATATAAGCACTTTTAAGTGGCCTGAAGCACAAATAACAATTGTTGTAGCTTTATTGGTAAATATTACCCATTAAATTATTACTTTTTCTCCAGATGATATAAAGCAGCACATTTGGTGGAAGGTTGAAACAGCAGCACCATAAGATGGATTTCTGGGTGATATGTTTAGAGTTGACAGAAGGGGGCGCCAAATTCTCTCAAATCTGAATCCCTCTTTCATATACTGTACACTTGCTGGAGTATTATTCAAAATAAATGGGGAGATTTTCAGACAATTTCCCTTCAGCATGCACTGCATATACACTGTATATAAATTTACTACATATATACACTGTACCTGCCTTTTATTACATATTTATGTCTTACAACAATGCATACATAATATTTCTATAGATTAACCGAAGGATAAGTGATCCATATATTGTATTTAAACAGTACACACATCCTGGCTTGATTGTATCTGGATGATAAATATATTCAGTACTCATCGGTTACTTCGGTGTGATCAGTCTTTTGTTCAGTTTGTTAAAAGTTTGAGTTTTGATGAAAGAAGACATTTATGCAGTTTTTTTTTGTTTGTTTGTTTGTTTTTTGTCAGTTTTCTCATGAGTTTTCCATGTTCTTGTTGCCTTAGTGCTCAGCAGCTTCTATCATTTCTGCAGAATGGTTCAGTGACACAACACTGCAACACACTGCAACACTTCACAGGAAATCTTCAGCTGCCATTACTGAGCATGCCCAGTAGCTTCCTTGGGTCCATTCCCTGCTGCTGGGCCATCTTCTGAACATCAAAGCCCATGTGCTTGAGGAACTGGATCGCGTTCATCTCCTGTCCGGTCAGCTGATCACGGATAGTCGGGCAGGTGGGGTTACAGTGTGGCCATGGGCAGCTGTCAATCAAATGTTGAGGGCACCCCCTCATGGGTGGGGGCTTGTGCTTTTGGTGGTTGTGGTTATCATGGCTGCCATTGATGTGGACGTTGTCTTGGAGACTGCGATCCCAGCAGTGAAGGGCTCTGGGCAGTGAGGTGCCCTTCACTTGAATGTCCATCCAGTTGCTACGGTTACAGGATGTCACCGCATGATGGAGGAAAGAAGAAAGATGATTTATGTGGACAGTGCTGACTATACCAGTAGGTATTCATCAGCCCTTCA